>VZRI01014331.1:16087-37701 GCA_013397515.1 Upupa epops | reverse complement strand
GTCCCATGGACCTGTGGGGATCCAAACGGACCAGCAAGTCTCTAACTAGTACCTCTTGGATAAAAGGGAAGCTACACTGTACCCTATCCCCATCTACCTGTTTAGGTAGTTTTGGCCTTGTTCTTCTTTTCTTGTACTGACATGGAGATTCAATAACACTTTTGTTTCCAGGAACTGTTCTCTCTTGAACAATTCTCTCAATTCTGAGACCCCTTGAGACCTGGCTGCCTTTCCTTTTGGGTTTTGGAGATTTTTTCCTCTAACCCAGGACTCTGCTGCTTGCCCTGCTGGAGACTTCCTGCTTCCAGACCCTGCAATGACCTGTTGGAGCCACTACCTGCGGAGCCACTTCTCAGCTTTTCACTGCCGCTTAGCTGCTGCTGCTACATCTGCTGCTCCCTGGTACCTGACTTCTCTCCAAGACCTGCCACCTCTGGCTGCCAATCCCCAAGACTGCACTGCCGTAGCCGTACTTCCTGACAAAGCCATTCTCCTGTTCCCTGACGCCTCCTGCTGCTGTTTTCTGTCCATGCTTGCTCCAGATTACCCATCAGGTTTTGGTGGGTGTTGGTTTTTGGTGTAGTGTATGGGTTTTGAGGAGGGGAATTGCCTTTGTTTTGTTAGTGTTGTTATTTAATAAGCCTTCTTTATAAAGTTACTTATTTTTACTTGCATTCAGGGTGCAGAACCTTTTTTATCATGTAGATCAGGGGGAGGGAAATTCCTAACCATGTCTCTCCACCCCCCAAAATTGTTCCAAACTGGAACAGTCTTCTTTTTGTCCCATGCTGGGACTACAGAACCCCTTGGTCCCACAACTTTCAAAGGCAGAGTTGGCTGCTAGGGATAGCAGCCCAGGCTGTTACATGGGGGTGCCAGGAGCCCTAGCGCCTCTGCCATCTCTGCCTAGATGTGGTAGGTAGATGGGACAGATACTGCTGCTGCTCTGTTACTGCCCACACCAATGGACTGCTGCAGTTGGATTAGTCTGACACTCTTCTGCTCCTAACACTGCATGTGGATGTCACTTGCTGTAGTGCCATGGTGCTGATCCAAATTACAAGTCAGATACTATAATCTGCAGAAGGTCTTCAGCTTGACCTGTTTGCAGACCAGAGCTATTTGTAATTAATTTTCATACTAAGGCCTGCAGGTACTGATGTCACCTACAAAGATGAGGAAACTGAAGCACAAGCACTGAGTAATCTGTCCAACCATATAATGGAGATGCAAAGAAACAGTCTGAGCTGGAGCATTCCAGCTCCTCTCTCAAGCTGCACTGCTGCCAGTCCATGACTGCCAAGCAGATCTTGCACTCAGTGGCTGCTGGGGTTTTCAGAGGTGAGGATGCAGGAGAAAAGTTCCACATGTCACCATTACAAGGGACCCTCTGTCTCCAAGGTAGATGGGGATACCCAAAAAACTATGGGAGAGCCACATATCTGATCACACAGGGCATTCCCAAGATCACAAAAGCAAGACCACTGAAAGCAAGGAGAAAAAAAAAATCCTGCAATGAGTAAAAAGACCTTGGGATGTAGTAGGCCTGGGCTTTTAAGCTTATCATTCCGTTTTTGCAAGAGCCACAGCACACCTCTGCACACTGAAAACCAGGGAGGGCTCTCAGCTGCTTGACCATTGCAAAATTTCTAGAAAGTGTCAGTATTTCAGGTTCCCTGCTGCACATCAGTAACTGCAGCAGCAGCACTGCCTCACTGCCACCATATCAGTTTGTGAGACTGTTGCAACCAGATGGGAAGTACTGCAACTGCGTATCTGCTGCTGAAGATACCTATTAGAACACAGGAATAGCAGCAAAAATAAAAAAAAAGCAAAACCTTAAAGGAAGCCAGCTGTGTCAGAAGCTTGTTTTGTGATGTTCAGGCTTGTCTTGAAAGATCCAGGTCAGACCTAGCATATTCCCAGATGCTGTGAGGAGGCTTTGGGGCAGCAGCTGCCCTCACGACACCTGTGTGGCCCAGGACAGGACCAATGGCAGGCATTAAAAAAAGATTTTGGGCTCTGCTGTCACTTCCCATAGCCACACAACCCCACATTCATCTACCCCACTCTGCTCATGGACACTTTCAGGTTGAGGGAAGACAGAGAAAAGAGGTGTGCAATGGAAGGTTCTGCTTCCTTCACCCTGAATGCAGTGTTTGCATCTAAGCACTGTTTGAAACAGGCACCCCAGGCAGCTGCTGGGCTATAGTTACAGCAGTTTGCAACCCATCTCTGTTAGCTAATTGCGAGCAGTTTTGGGGTAGGTACCAGCAAAGCAGCATTCCAGGGACAGATGGTAGAATAGGATTTTTGCTCTGACCATGGTGAAAACGGTCTGACATTCAGCTGCTGGTTTCTTCCTAGAACAGTCTATCCCCAGTACTCTTCTTCAAAGCATCCCCTGAGATGAAGGAGTGCTTTTTTCATACGAGCAAAGAAAGTGTTCACTCCACCAGCTTGACTAAAAGAGTTAGAGGAAGAAGACTCCAGTTTTCTGTCAACCCTGAGATGTTTCAGGCGGAATTTTATGCAATCTGACTGATATGTCCATATAAAATGCTCCTGTGACATGGTCCTGTACTCCACTTTCAGTCTTACAGTAAAGCCTCCTGGGAGCCCAAAACTGCTGCCTGAGCCCTGATGCTCCCTGCAGGAGCATCTTCCCATACAGCTGCCTCTGTGAGTCCATGCCAGAGCCAAACTGCCCTTGCAAATCACTCTGACAGAAAAAATGTTTATCAGGAGCACGCACAGCAGAAGCCCATGTACAAAAGCCTTTCAGCTGTAAAATAACAGAGATCTGCAGAACTCAATTTTACTCATACAAAGGCACTGCTTGTACAAGTAGGGTAAGATGACCCAGAATTACGAGGAATTTGTCATTGATGGATGAAGATATGTTGTTACACTGGAGAGGCGTATTCAGATAACAACATGAAAACACAGTGATTGAGCAATGTGGGTGATGGTGACCTTTCTAGTATCATCAAGGACCTTTACAGCTAGCACAAAGTGAGGTTTGTACAAAAGAAGAGTAAAGGGCTCACCTTTTTTTTGTGTTTTATTTATTTGTCTTTGTGTAGCAAAACAGGAAAAACAGAAGCTGATTATGGCCAACAGGAGGGAGATGAGAAATGCTTACCATCTTGGCTGCAACAAGGAGGAAAGCATTGAAATGCATCCTAAAGGTCAAGTTTAAAGTTTTCTCTCAGCCACATGCTCTGTTTGCCCAATGTCCAGTTTGTTCACCTGTACAGTGCTCTGGTTTTGTGGCTGTATCATGAAAAGACACTATTTTACTTAAAGATTTTCATAATGTGTGGCACTTTTCTTCACAGGGGCGAGCTGGCCACCTGCCCCCCATAAATCTCAGCAAGGGCCATGGCACTTTATACATAAAATGCCAAGAAGGGCATTTAATTTTCACCAAAAGCAAAGGTATTGTGCATCTCCACTCAGACACTACCAATCTGCCCAGTGCTACAGGCACCTCCAGCATTGCTGCTCATGCCTGCTGGACTGCTAAGACAAATCCTGGCACTACTCTCCTGTGATGCATGTGGCCACTGAGACACACCAGCTAGCCTGAAGGCTGTGCGAAGGACTGCCCTTTGCTAGCACCATCTGCCTATGGCAGAAGAAGAAATGGCAATGGAGTTTTAAAAGACCTCAGGTGTCATCAGCTACTGACATGGCTTACATGCAAGCAGGTACTTACCCACCACTCATTTTTTTTTAGAAAAGCTCCTGCAGAAGACAGAGCTCCTCTCTGCAGGGTAGGACAGCTATTTTTTTTCTTAAAAAAAAGTCATTACTTGAGCTGCACCTTTGGGCTGACATAAACCTGTCCTGTCCCAAGCAGTGAAGTGCCAATGGAAGGAGAGTGACATGCAAGTCACCTCTGGCAGCACAGGGCTCAGGGCCTCCACTGTTCCAGCCAAAGTCATAGGGGATCACCCCTTCTGCCAGTTATATGGAGTTTTTTTAGTCTTTGCTAATTTCTCTAGGTGTTCTGCTTTATTTTGTGTTCTTATCTTTTATCTCTGCCACAAGACTTTCAAGTCTCCACTGTGAAGTGAATTCCTGCTCTGGCAGTAGGTTGGACTTGATGATCTCTTGAGCTTGGAGAAGAGGAGGCTGAGGGGTGACCTCATTAATGTCTATAAATACGTGAGGGGTGGGTGTTAGGAGGATAGAGCCAGGCTCTTCTCAAGGTCATCTGGTGATAGGACAAGGAGTAATGGGTGCAAGCTGGAACAGAGGAGGTTCCATATAAATATCAGAAGGAACTTCTTCACAGTGAGGGTATCGAAGCATTGGAACAGGCTGCCCAGGGAGATTGTGGAGTCACCTTCTCTGGAGACATTCAAGACCCGCCTGGATGTGTTTCTGTGCAACTTGGTCTAGGTGATCCTGCTGTGGCAGGGGGATTGGACTAGATGATCTTTCAAGGTCCCTTCTGATTCCTAATGATTCTATGACATTTTGAGGTCCCTTCCAACACCTAATATTCTGTGATTCTGTGATCTGGCTGGGTGGTCACCCAGGAGCTTGCTGTCTGCATACTCCAATAGTATTCTGTAATGGGCCCCACATTTGTTTGATCTTGAAGGAGCAGAGTTATAAATTGGATTTCACATAAAATATTCAGTGTGGCAGTCTTGTGCTGAGGGAAAGGCTGGCCAGGCTGCAGCCATGTTACTTCTGCAGGTGAATGTCTCTGATGCTGCAACTGGAGGAAGGTTACTTCAGCTGATTTTTCATGTACATGTGCACTTCAGTGATAGGGAGATGTTCCTATGCATGATCCACACCCTGCAGCTGCCTAGGCTGTACCAGGAATTTAGACTTTTCCAGGATAGCCATTAAGGAACAATAGCTAAATCAGCCAAATAATGAAAGGTTTATTTCCACGACTGCAATGGCAATCCCAAGGATCTACAGACACCCGCAGAAGTGCAAGGCTGATCCTGCCCATCATGCCTTGTCCCAGTACCAGCACTGTCTCATCCTGACCTGCTGAGACCACTGCATGTCATCCCTGGCCACTGCTGGCAATAAGACCTCAATATGGCTGGGTCACTGGCCTGGCTCAGTTATTTCAGGTTATTTCAGTTCTTCCACCTTGGATAAAGAATTGCTGCAGTCAAGTCACTCTTAACAGCTCCCATTGAAACCTCCCCAGCATCTTTCTAGGAACTACTGGAGGCAGAAAGCTACAAGCAATTTTCTAGTAAAAACACTCATGTCCACTCCCTGTTCACCTTCAGTATTGCCCTATTTAACAGCCCTAGTATGCAATGGTATGTGCTGAAGATCACACTGAAGAGCCAAGTACAAGCAAAAACATTGACTAATGTTCTGCCTTCTGAGAATTAGCAATTTTCCATCCTTTAGATCGAAAGCACCCCCATCACCATGTTGTCTCTGCATTTAAGGGCTCTTTCTTATTGTCAATATTCTGCTTGCCAAAGATTTTGTTTCTGATCCTTAATCAAACTGCAGGCTTTCCTAACTCCAGCCTGCATTTACTGTTGGTAATGACTCTAGTGTATCATTTTACTCATAGTGGATTCAGTTTGTAAATGCCATTTTCTTTCCCTTTTGCAAAAATTGGATTTTTGGGTGAGGAAGTTCCCTTACACCAACACAGCCCTAGAGGAGATGCTGAAGACTAAAAAGCACTTCCTGGTCTCTATCTAGCCAGCATCATGCCCTTAGTTTTGCACTTTCCTTAATTAAATCTGTTTCATGATTACACATACACATCCATCTGTATATATATGTTTGCACACACACACACACACACGCACACACACAAACACACACACACACATATGTGCATTTGCATGGCCAAATGAGACTTCAGAAAGATCCCCACTTGAAAAACCCCAGTACCCCTGAGCCTATAGTTCAGCAGAAAGTGATGCTTTGTACCCTCCTATCCTAGACCTTATGAGGAATATCAGAAGTACATTTTGCTCTGGTGCAGATGAAAGCCTCAGAAATGCTTGTGCCAAAACCCTAGAAGCTTCAGGATGTCCTTGTATTTGCAGGAACTCCACAAAAAAAATTATCCACCAGGAGTTTTGTCTGTCAAACCCTGGAAGCTGGCAGCTCCCAGCAAATGGTGCATGTCTGCCCCAGTCTGAGGGCCCTGGCACAGTGCACCCCATTGCCAAAACCACAGTATCTGCAGGATGCACTGCGGTGCATGTGTCAGCATTGCAAATGTTTTACCATAAAGTCCTCAGATACAGGCTTCTTTAATACTTCAGCTGACTTCCTGGTCTGTCAGCCACAAAAGATTTTCAGTGATGTTAAAGCAACTAAAACCAGAACAAGCAGAAGAAAGATCAAACTTCTTTCTCTGCAGATTTGTACTTTCCCATGGTTGATGCAAACTCTGCTGGTATCTCATCACAGCTTACTTCACTGATCCTGACCTGCACGTTGGGTGGGGCACAATGTAAAAAAAGTACTGAATATTTTATTACTGACCTGGCAGGGGAAGAAGCAAATAATGAACAGATTGTTCTTTTGTTGTTCTTTGTTGACTTTAAAATGAAGGAAAAAGAAATAATTTCCCTGCAGATGTGAAATTCTTTCTGGTGGTAAGTCATGAACAGCTGTGACCACTGAAGAAAAACTTGTTCAGTGCAATAGCCCAGGTTCAGGGTTTTCCTCCAGTGTAGGTCCAGCACACACCACCACTGGATAACCTGTGTGCACAGACAGACAAGCCACGGAGACACACCTATGTACAGAGCATGCAATGCTGGCACAAGGTGGCCCTGTGACCCAAATCCCTGTGCCAAGTCCCAAATGGGACTTATTTCCTGGTGTTGTCTGGACAAAGTGCCTCAACTGCTGCAGAAGCTTTCATAGGATGAACATCAAGATTTGGAGTATGGGATCCTCATTAAAACAAACATGCCCAGGAAGTCTACTAAACAAGGAAAAAAATTTGAACCACAGTTGCTTTGCTGAGTCAGGATGATGTAAAGGTGCTTAAAAGAATAGAATAGAATCATAGCATCATTAGGGACTGGAAGGGACCTTGAAAGATCATCTAGTCCAACCGCTGCCATAGCAAGAATACCTAGATCAAGTTGCACAGGAACAGATCCAGGAGGGTCTTGAACATCTCCAGAGAAGGAGACTCCACAACTCCCCTAGGCAGCCTGTTCCAATGCACCATTACCCTCACCGTGAAGGATTTTCTTCTGATATTTATATGGAACCTCCTATGTTCCAGCTTGCCCCTTGTCCTATCACCAGATGACCTTGAGAAGAGCCTGGCTCCATCCTCCTGACACCCACCCCTCATATATTTATAGACATTAAAGAGGTCACCCCTCAGCCTCCTCCAAGCTAAAGAGACCCAGCTCCTTCAGCCTTTTCTTAAAAGGGAGGTCCTCTACTTCCTTCATCATCTTTGCTGCTCCACATTGACACCATCCAACAGCTACATGTCCTTCTTGAACTGAGGGGTCCAAAACTGGACACAATACTCCAGATGTGGTCTCACTACAGCAGAGTAGAGGGTGGAGAAAAACCTCCCTTGATCTACTAACCACCCCCATTCTGAACCCCTCCAGGATGCTGTTGGCCCTCTTGGCCACTAGAGCACATTGCTGGCTCATAGTCATCCTGCTGTCCACTAGGACCCCCAGGTCCCTTTCTCCTACACTGCTCTCCAACAGGTCAGTCCCCAACCTATCCTCGTACCTGAGGTTGTTCTTGCCCAGATGCAAGACTCTACACTTACCCTTGTTGTATCTCATTAAATGTCTCTCTGCCCAGCTCTCTAGCCTGTCCAGGTCTCACTGAATGGCAGCACAGTCTGCTGGAGTGTTGTCGACACCACCCAGCTTTGTGTCATCAGCAAACTTGCTGACAGTGCACCCTAATCCCTCATCCAAATTATTAAGGAATAAACACTCCCACTTTTGAGTCATCTGATAAAATCACATACCTCAACTATCTCTTAACTCTGCTGATAATGACTTAAATGGAAAGTACTCAGTAGTTCTGAGACTGTCAAGCTCAAGAAAGTGGCTGGGAATGCACAGGCTGCCTTGGTAGATGGGTGTATGCTGCACAGCTGCAGTGCATTTATACAAATTCTCCTTCAAAATCTCACTGCAACAAAAAGGAGTGTTGTTGCACTGACAATAAGGCTGAAGTGGTATGAAAGTGGGATAGAGACACAACCAGATGCCTGGGATGTTGCAAAGCCCAGCTAGCACAGAAAATTCTGTACCAGGGCACCTTTTCCAGATCTGTGGCATTGCCCTATGATTATGCTTGGTAAAAGAAGACTAACCTGTGAACACAGCAAGTTCCCCAAGAAATGTTGCTGCAGACTAGTCAAACACTTGAGTTTGTGGTATGGAAAGCAGGTAAAGGCTGAGGACCTATCCGAAACACCTCTGTCCAGCACATGGAAGGCTCCTTTGCTCCTCAAGGGCAGGAAGGCCATGCCATCACATCAACAGTCCAAGTTCTTAGCTAAGAGTGAACAGTGTGCATTTTCCCAACCAAATTTCACAAGCCCTATGCATCACATACTATCACATGGCCTTTCCTCATACTGCATTTCATTTGCATTTTCCTTGTTTGGCCACTTGCCTCTGCACAGCAACAAGGCACAGGGCGAACATGTTGCTGTCAGGGGTAGAATCTTTTTATCCAGCCTACTGGATGGGTTTTAGGTGGTATCTCATTTCAGGGAATAGTGATCCACCAAGGCTAGTAGGAAGTAAAGCCACGGCTGTAGTGACTACCAGGACTGTATCTGCAAAGGTAGGGCTTGCAGATAATGTGTGCTCAAGTACGGAAAGGGAGATGGATGTGTGAGGATGTCTGCATCCCTACCCACACTCTACTCAGTTCTTTGCAGACTAGTATGTTGTTTTCATCTAGTGTGTATTTGCCAACCATCTTTAGCCAAGCAGCTACACCAGTTTTTAGCATCCTCATGGGGGATGCTCATTTCCCAGTGAACATGAAGGTTGCTGACCCAGAATGATCTGCTGATTTTTGTCCCAGGACCAGATAGCTGAACTGCAGTGGGCAAGTATCCAGCAGAGCCTCCCACCACAGGCACCAGCCTGCAGAAGCAGAGACCCTAACCCATCAGTCTCAGGGCATTACTCAGACACCACTGTTTCTGCCTGAGATGAAAGTCAAGCAGTCTCAGCTCTCCAGGGTTAATCAACAGCTATAATAAAGACAAGTAATGCTACAAAATAGTAAACCAATCATTAGTTAGTCTGCGAATGTCACTAATGGATATTTTCCTACCTCTGCTTCAAAGCACAATGATAGGCTTCCAGCAGAGCAATTAAAGGAAGGCTCAGAGTGGAAATATCTCACGTGAACCAAGGCCCTCTGAGTAGTTTGGCTGCAAAAGGTGCTCATGATTAAAGTTCAAAGGATGTAAATAGGGTTTAAAAATTTGGGGAAGGGAGTGCATGTGTGCTTTCAAAGAATACCCATTGGCTCTTCTTGACAGAGACAACTAAGTGTACATGGTGTATTGGCATGCTGCAGAGGTGAAGTTACCTAAAATCAGTGCTCCAGAATGAACAGATAAAACTGCTTCATCCTCGTCTCTCTGCCCATAAGTGTTGCTGCACTGTGTTACACCTCTGTGAAGAGGAAGACTCTCCTCCAAGCACCCTGTATCTAGAGGAAAGTTCAGGTTATTCTCATGTCACAGAAGGCAGGCAATCCAGATCCCTAGAAGCATGTGGAGTACTGTGTTGAACCATGTTCACCTGTTGGTGTGGAATCAGGCAGAGATCTGCTAATGTAGTCATCCACAGACAAGAGGTGTGATCAGGTGGGAGGAGTGCCACTCATATTTCTTGAGTGCTATGGGGACTTTCCTCCTGCAGCTGCTTGTTTCCTGCCCAGTAAGTCAAACAAGAGCTGGATGGTCCTGTGCAATATTTAAAGCATCTTAAAAGTTACTTTTTTTTCTTGCTGTCAACCAGCACTGAGCTGGGAGGGCCATGAGCAGTCACCTCTCTCCAGAAACAGGGCAGAAGAGGGAAGTCCAGACATCATAACTAGCTTAGGCTTCAGAGAGCAGCCCTGGCTCTGGAGGATGAATGCGGAGGTCACTGTGTGGCAGTACAGATCCCAGAAGAAGCACAAACTTTGATTTGGTGCCCCTGATCCAGGCAGAGGCAGCTTACTGCTCATTGCACCATCTGTGCAAGTCAATCCCAGTCCAGGTCAACCCACATTGCCACACAGGACTTGCTCACAGTCAGCTTCTCTAATCCTGGAGCAAACCTTAAAGCCTGAGTGCTCAGGCCAAGCGAGACCATTTCTGGGGCTGGAGGTAAGAAAAAGTCAAATTCAGTGTGAACTACTGCACCTCACTTCATGAGCAAATTCTGAAGTTCCCCAAAGCTTGGGCATATATATGCTCAAGAAGTTTGACTCAGGTTTCTTTTTCACTAGTAATTGTCTGTCTAAAGCCCTTGTATGCCCTCAGCACTACAAACCTGCAAGGATCCTCTGTCTTTAGCAAATACAGCACAAGCAGTGTCCAAAGAAGCTTCCAAACTCTAACTCATGAGCTAGATAGAGCAATAACCTGACACAGCCACATCTCTCCTACAGTGCAAATACAGTTCAGCCCTCAGCTCAAGCAAATAAATAAAATTCACCTCTTATGAGATTTGTAAGTGCTGTGGTTTAATTGCAGCAGAGCAGCCTGTCCAAATGCACCACATTCAGGGAGATCTCACACCTTTTCTCTTCCTATGAGTCTATTGACTGAAGACAGTGTGCTCAGATAAAATAGCACTGCTTCTGTGTTGCAAAAAAGCATGCTAACAAGTGCTGGGCTTACAACTTGCCACTATGGCAAGTCCATGTATTATCCTTACTCCAAAAGGCATGCGTGACACAACATTCTGAAATTTTGAAGTCAAGTCAGCAAGTTAAGCAAGAGAAAGCAGAGAATGAGTAAAATTTATTTATGAAGTCCAACAACATCACATGTCAAGCATAAAAAACCAAAACTATTAAAGCGACACCACCCCCACCCCCCTTTCCCCATCAAACTGCTAGGGTTTCAAACATCACTAACTACTCTGAGTACAGCAATCCCACTTACTGGATTGGTAAGACCAATAAGCAAACCAATTTCTGCATGTAGCATTTACCAGCTTGGCTGTAAAAGAGATCTAAGGAGGTGAAGAAAGAGGCATTTTCATGAGCTGCTTCCCCGTCCTAAAGTCACTGTCTCTTCTCCAGCAGCTGATCTCTGCTACAAAATTAAATGAAACTGCTCCTGATTTTGATTCTTGCAAGGCAAAAACATCAGGTACATTGGCGTGAGCCCAGCACTAAACACCCCAAAATACTCACTGATTCATGGGTTTTTTTGAAATATGTATTGGGCACCTGATGAATTCTCTTGTTTCACATCTCTGCAAGTTTCATCAAAATTAGGTCCTTCTCAACTGAGGTATTTCCTGGTACAGATGTACATAGTAAAGAGGGATTTAAATATGCACAATACTTTTGCCAATCTTTGTCCTCTTTTGTTTAGTGATAACAGAGTATGAGCAACAAACCAGACAGAATTAACATACCAAATCTAAAACACACCTCTTTCTCTGGTTTTCTGGGAAGGATCATTAGTTACTGTAAAACAAACCTCTTCCACTCAAGTCACCAACCAGATCCACACCAGCTAATAAATAAGACCACGCAAACCCAAATCATATACAGTTCATCATGTTTTATTACTGAAAATAGGAGATGGTTTTAAGCCAGCTGCCAGGAAATTAATGTAGGATTAGCTCGGCATTTCTTGTTTAAAAGCCTTGATCTTTGATCATTGTTTGGATATCCTCCTTAGTACAGACCTGGGAGAGGCAGTTGCTTCTTGTAATGGGCAAAACTCTTAATTGTGTCAAACAAGTAAAACAGGAAAGAAATTATGAAAAATGCAAAGTTTCTTACTTGGGAAGCAGGGAAAGCAGAGTCTGTAAGACTAATGCAAACACATACTGGACTACGGTGCTGTGTTTTCTCTAAAACAAAATATGTTCCACAGAAGCATTTCATGGTCCCTGGATAGGGTTGACACTTATTTCTACCTGTGTCAGTGAACAAATGGAGCCCAAAATTCTCAAGCGTCAGATCTGGCTCTCTTGACAGAAAACTGCATGCAGCTCAAAGACTTTTGTTAGTATTTCAGTCCTGAGGTCCCCAGGAAAACTCAAAAGATTACACACAGGCTCACGTGTGATCTTGGGATCTATGCTCCAAGGCTGGAGCAAAAAGCTGCTGCTGCTGAAAGCTTGAGGTACGGTATTAAGGCATTGTTTTGTTTTAAATCTATTTAAACAAAAAAATTAAAACAGAAAGAATGAGGACTGACTTGTTTTCACAGGATCCTGAATCGCTTTATGGTGGGTGAGGACTGCAAAAGTGCAGACTCTGAAAAGGAGGCAGAGACTGCCTGCCACCTTTCTGCCCAAGCTATACAGTGGCCAGAAGCAACATAAGACAGCCACAATAAAAGAAGATATACATGCACACAAAAAACACCCAGCAGGGTAAAATTTGGTTGCTTGTGCCTCCTACTCTGTCCAGAAAACCAAAAGGTCAGTGATCAGTCAACACAAATTAAGGTCAGAGGTCCTCTTCTAAACACCCACTTTTGCTTAGAGTCAACATGCACCAAGCAATTCACACCGACTGCCCTTGAGTGGCCAGGGCTGGTCTGAAGATCACTCCCAGATATTGTAATAATCAGGGTTGGGTTTAAGCTGGACATGTAACAACCCAAATCTTTGCGTCCTCAGAGTCTGTTTCTCTCCAGTTTAGCTGCTTTAGCAAACTTCCTTTGAGCCCACTCCGGTAGTTGCCCACTGGCCTCACTCCCAAGACAAGCAAACCTATCCTGGTTCATGGATCCCAGAACTGCACAGCAAACCACAGCTTTGCCTTCTGCTCACCTCCAGCTACCAAATGAAGGATGTTTGCAATGCTTCTCGAGTTTCAGCATTTTGCTGAGCTGCAGCCTAAAATCTCCTGGTGCAAGCCTGGCACTTGGGAGAGGTACAAGGCTGGAAGACCCTAGTTCTTCCATGCTGGTGACCTGATTTTCAGTTGTACGTTGGGAGCAAAGCTGCAAAGTAACATCACTTGGGAATGGAGGCAATAAAATGGCTACAGGAGTAGGGAGTCCGCACTGGACCAGTTTCCTTCTGCATAGAACCCTCCCTACAAAATAAAACAGTTTTCTTCAATGAAAGCATGCTCACTCTATGAGGTTGTTGACCAAAACCAGGCCTTTATTCCAATAATGAAAGGAGAAGTGAGTCAAGAGAGCCCTTAATCTTGTTAAGTGCTCGGAGGACTCTGAAACATTAATTGGCCTGTCTAGACCAACTCTGTGTCTGGATGCTGTTATTGTGGCCTCTCTTGCAAATGTTGAAATTAGACCGTGGGACCACATGAAAAACTTTTAATTTCCTTTCTTCACATTGCATCACCCTATTTCCTGCCTGCAACATCCTTTTCTTTCAGTTCTGAACAAAAATAACTTTTGCATTTCTATAGGTTTCTCTACTGTTAAAATTCTATGCTTTGTAGTTGCTGGGAAAAATCTAGGGGTAAGACTGCATTAGAAGAAAAATACACAAACATGATGCAAAAGGGTAAGCCAGCATAGCTACCACAAAAGCGTTCTGCAACGCAACTTTGAGTGAAAGGCCCCTGTTGAACAGTTTTGACCCAAATCAGATCTTCCCAAGGCCACAGTCAAGGAGACTCTTTCTGGAGTAGATATCTTGTCCATCCCTGTGGACTGGTGCATGCCAGATGATGGGAAAAGCTTGGCTTTATTAGAGAGCAGATGATCATGCTGACACTCACCAGCCCATGGGGTGCTCCTGCACAGAAACCCACACTGTACCAACACCATCCACTAACACCAAACATAAAAGAAATGAATGTCTATCCTTGCAGCAAGGCATCTAAGCCCTGTTAGGGGTATCCAGCCCCATGTGTACCCCACTGATAGCAGCAGTGCTGACTTTGGCCAAAAGTATCTCTCGGGCCAAGGGTGCTGGGTGCTTGCAGGCTGTTAATGAGTGGCACACTTCTCAGAAACTTCTTGTAAGTCATGCTGGTATTGCCAGGAGAAGAAATTGCATGGCAATAAATCAGATTTGTTTGGTTCCTGTTAATTAGCAAGAAAGGTGGTAAACATTAACTACCCATGAACAAAATGTGAGGCAGGCACATTGATGTTCAGGTTCCTCTCTCAGCTGAATGCTTTTTTTTTATATAATGTGGAGTTTTCTGGCTTTGGGCTGTCTCTTGAATCCTCCAGGACATGACATCACATACAAGGTGGGGTTAATCTTGAAGCACAGAAAGGATAAGCATCAACTACACCTCCCCACATCATTAATTGCTGTCACATCCTTTGCCCTCCAGCTTGTTAGGGAGCTGCCACTGCCTACACCAGTGTTCACCTTTCCAACAGAGCAGAAATTGAAGGGAAGGTCCACACATTCCACTGCATCTTCTCCTAAGCATGTGATCAGAGTGAGCAGGTGACGTGGCCAAGTAACTTGAAAGCTTCCACCCGTCAGAGGCTGAGGTTCAGACTGATTATAGACAGGATGGAGAGTGACTCTGTATTCCTCTTTCCCTCAGGCACTGCCCTAGCTATTGGGGGTCCCAGTAGAGAACAAATGATGGCCTGGCCTGCACACATCCACACGTAGTGAGGCAAGCTCAAGGTTATGCTCTTCTTTTTCTCATATCGTGTAGGCTGCACAGGAGGAAGGCTTCATGTCCTTCTGTGCGCTGACAAACAAGACACCTGGTGCGGACAGACACCTGAAATGCATCACTGCAATTGTGTGACCTGTAGCTAGGCATATACTTGAGTACCATCTGCCAGTGGTTGCCCTGGTCATACAAGTGGACCATGAGCCTCACATACACGTGTCTGAGCAGCTATGAAAGCCTTAAGAAATAGGTGATACCTGTCACCAAAGTGAATGCGAAACATTTTAGTAATTAGATTTAGTAATGGCTTGAGATGACCAACGGGTAAGTAACTCAAATGAAGGCTCCTCTGTCCTGCAGGTCTGGCTGTGTGGTTCCTGTCACTGCATGAATCATAGCCACCTCCAAGTGCATGGAAGAGACAAGTAACCAGATGCATGTCCCATGAGGCAGCTAGCTGGTGTTGTTACTCCCTTTCTGCTTTAGGGCATCTCAGCACAAGACAAGATTTCATCCTGTTTTGAGCTGGCTAGCGATTTTGGTTGCCCTGGTTTTAAAGTGTTTTATTAGAGCTTCAAGGAGCCCAAGTTTTTCCAGGATGTACTGCCCATCTTTCCACCCATGTTTGCATTTTAAAATTTCTCATAGTTGGGCATTGCATAACTTGAACATTGGGGAAAAAATTGTTTTGAAAACTGTCAGTTGTAACACTTGTGCATGTCCCTCTTTATTCAGGATTACATTTCTACTAATGAGTGAATCACAGACTTCTTGTGTTTTGAACTTAGCTCCATACCTACACATAACCATTCTCTCACCTGAGCCAGCACCAAGAGCACTCTCATTTTTGGGTAAGGAAATGGGACACTGACATTTTATGGACTGCAGGGAGTCTCATCAACTCCCCAGCCTAGGGAAAGCTCTGGCTGCAAGGCTGCAGTGCTAAGGTGATGCTGTAGTCCTCTGAGGTCCACCTTGCAGGAGCGATGTGATACCACCACAGGGATAAGACAATGTGGAGACCCAGAGAAATTCCAGGATAGAGACCCAAAGCCAGTTTGCCCCTCTTTTTCATTATTTTTTCTTCATACTGCTACCAGCTCCTTACTGTACCCGGTAAAATTTCCCCAGACACCAAGTCAGCCCACTGCCGGGTCCTAGGTGCAGCATGAAAATAAGGATACTCCCCTGCAGGCAAGATGCAGTCACAGGGCACACAAGCTCTCTTCAATGACATGGAAAACCCAAAGAGAGAGGCCACACTTACCTCTCTGAAGCTACTGAAGGTGACCCAGTACCCAGCATCTGATCCATTTTTTTGAGGTTGCCATGCCCCCCAGTAAGCATTGCAGCTCACTGAGCATAGAAGCCACTCTCTTGAGCTTAGAAGCCCTCATTCCAAAACTGTCTCTTCAGCAGACCAGAGAGCATGCAGCCCTGAAGGTATAGGACTATATGAGCCCTACACCCCCCAATAAGGCAGACAATTTTCTGGCAGCAGTGTACAAACTGTGTCACATATCTTTAAATCAGCAAATGCATCACTGCTGAAGGTCAACATTTCCAGTTATCTCTGTGGCTTACGTAGAAGAGGGTGAGACATATGAGTCCTCCAGCCTACACTTTTGCTTGTAAAAAAGGAATGCAGGATGGCCGTGGGTATCAGGCACTCAGAAGCAAAGTTTGTCACTGGTACCAGTCTGCAATTTGAACGTGATGCAAAATGAAATGCAGAACAGAATCTCCATTTTGCCAACACTACTTCTCACATGCTGCATCCCTCAACACAGTGTGCTCTGCCATCACAAGTTGCCAGAAGGATTTAGACCAGTAAGCATTTGCCCAGGAGATCAGACCTGGGCTTGATGTGAGGAGCAAACATCTAGAGAGATCATGGGGGACTATGTCCTACTCACAGAAATTTTTGTCCATCCTTTACCTAGCTTTTAGAATGCATCTAAGTGTTAATTACAGCTTGCAACTTCTCTACATTGCTTTACAAAGCACCCAGGCATGACACTGATGCTGCATGCTGCTTTTAACACAGATGTGAGTGTTTTTTGTGGAAAATACACTTTTAACAGAACTTGCATTTAATACAAAGAACATTAAGAGATCTCAGCAGAGTTCTGAGTATACTTCTTGTGCTGGCAGATGCTGAGCAGGACCTGCCAGTCCTTGGGTGAGTCCTGGGAACCCTGTGATGAACTGGGTCCTATGAATACAACAAAGAACAGCCTCATCTCAGATGAAGAAAACACGTTAGTCATTTCCAAGTACACATTTCTGACAAACTGAATAAAAAGCACTGGACTATTTCTCTAGTGTACAGAGTTTATATGGCAAGATTTTCATAGTCAGGGGGCATGCCATAAAACCAGGTGAACTCACCGAAGGTTTCTTTAAAAAGAAACAAGTTCCTTCTAATACAAAGTTTAAAACTATCAACTTCAGCTCTGCAATGTTTTGAGGTCTCTTTCTCCAAAGGACTTACTAACATAGAGTGATAATGAGTGTTACAGTGGTAATGTGCATTATTTGGTTGTGGTAAGAAAGTTCTTGGTTAATCCCTTGGTAAGGGAAGATGAACTGCGTCCAAGATTCATGTTCTTTTTCATTTACCTGAGCTTTTCGTCTCATCTTTTAACCAGATGTGCCATGCCAAGCATTCAAATAGACTCTGGGTAATTACATCAGTAAGATATCATCTTGGGTGAGAGGAGAGACTTACTCTGGTACAATACCCAGCACATGTGTCTAATTATTAAATATTAATTACACGTTTAATGGGTCAGTTACAACACCAAAACCTTCCACAAGAGTAGCTGGAAGGAAATGGAAAATACAAATATAGACTGCTGCTTTGTTGCAGTGTCAGGGCCAGGTTCAACACTCCTAATTTCCATCATAAGATACTGGCAAATAACTTGGCCTTAAAAAACCTAAGCTGTGCCTAAAGATGCTGCTTCTAGTAGCTTCCTTGATTTCTGCAATTCCCTGCACCATTGCTAATGTTAAACATCTGTGCCATGGCTGTTGTTATCCCTTCTTCTGCATCACACATTTGAGAGGTTGGGTGACTTAGCAATTCTGGGAGACAGATGTTTGTCTTAGATACGCTCACATGAGCTTTGAAAGGTTAACTTGTGAAAAATCAGCACAAGCTGATTCCTGCTGTCTTTTCCTTTGTTCTTCCCTTTTTTCTCTTCATTTCGCCCTCTATACCATACCATACCTATGGAGAAATTCTTCAGTAGGAGAGTGGTGAGGCCCTGGAACAGGTTGACCACAGAAGATGTAGACACGCCATCCCTGGAGGTGTTCAAGGCCAGGTTGGATGGGGCTTTGAGCAATCTAGTTTGTTGAGAGGCAGGATGTTGGAACTAGACGAGATTTAACGTCCCTTCCAACCTAGACCATGCTATGATTCAATCTATAATTCAATTAAATAGAACATGAATGATTACTGCGCAGCACAGCTCAAAGCCTGCAAGAGGTGGCTTTCCACTGATGAACGCTTTGCAATGCTATCCTTGGGACATCTGGCTGCAGACTCCCAGCCCAATTCAGGTCTCACCACTTGATGGTACACCCTTCACTCACCAACATGCACTGGCTCACAAAGTAGAAAAGACCAAAGAAAAGCAAATCCATGACTGCAGAACCCAGTAGGTTTGCTTGCTTCAGCTGCCAATACAGAAACACACCTGAAAAATTTCTGTCCAAAACACACATGGGTCTCTGGGGCATTAACTGCAACCACAGGCCACAACTTCAACTCATTCATCCAGATGGATGCCAAGATTTAAGCCCTACCTAACTGGTCATCTGCTGCTCACCTTTTCCCCCCTGCTTCCCACCAGCAGATCAGAATGAACTGAAAATATAATTTGTTTAGGCTCCCACATCTCCCACAGCCTGACCCTGAGCTCACTGAAGGTAACCAGTAGCCCCATGTGAAGCTCTTCCCTGCTGCATGTTCCTCTCATCTAACAGGGGACAGAAATCAGCACAAGCAAAGCTTAGAAAACAGATGCCTTCTGTCACAGGTGTTTTAAAGATAATTTCTAAAAGTTGAATTTTCACTGAATTCTCAAATGAATGTTTGTGAGGGTCATAGTATATATGGACTCTCCAAAAGTATAGGCCTTTTATTGGCCTACATCTATGCATTGCTCATTGATTCACCTGAGGACACATGAATTTAGATCTGCTAACATTCTCTCACACTGACTTTCCAGGAAACAACAGTAGCAATTCATTCTTACCATGCATGGGTGGCTTACACACTCACCAGTTTCACCCAGTTTTTGCAAGATAACCAAGTACTGAATTTAAAAGTCTTCACTGCATATCTCTTCTGGAATTTCCTGAGCCATTATATGACTTTGAGGAGCAAACAAAACCATGTCCCCGAAGCACAAAGACATATCTCTAAAAGTGCTCCCCGCATTTGCCAAAAGCCATCTCTTGGCTTACTGTCTTGTCAAGTGACTACTGGGCATGGCACAGCATACAGCAATCTGCTGAAGGGTGAAATTTCTTTAATTTCTTTCCAACCTCCCCACAGTTGACTTGTGTATTTTTAACAGCCACATTCCCTTTCCAGTGGCTCTAGGGAGATGGGTATGTTGCTTTCACAGCCAAAAGAACACAGGGCACATATGAAGCAAAGGTTCTAACAGTCAAGTGACTGTGTATGTGGGACAGCTACTGCACTGTTGAACAAAACAATGAGAAACTCCATAGCTATATTAAAAAAAAAAAAAAACAAACAAAAAAACCCACAAAACCAGAGGAAAAAAAACCCACAAGAAAACAGGGTATGCTTTCTTGAGCAATTGGTGGTGGCTTTTTCCCCAGCCAGAGGATCCATGTTCCTCAGTATAGTTGTTACTATGTGCTGTCATGATAGTCATTACTACACTGTAATAATCAAGCACGGATGATACATTACTGTCCAGCTGTTTTAGGCATTCATCAGACTATCCCACAGCAACATTTTGGACTTCAAACTTCTGCAGGCCTAAGCCTGTACGACTGTAAGCACACCAGGAAGAAAATGGCTGCCAACAGGAACTGAGGACAGGGCATCTTCTAGGCACATCTTATGGTTCCATTTAGTTTATCCATCCACACACATCTACAGAAAGCAGCACTAAGGAATTTATTATCAGGGTGGGTGGTTTTCTGCTTTTGCTTGCATTAGCTTCTGTGTGTGCTATGCAATGCTGAGCTGGGGCATTTTTGTTTTGAAGGCAGCCTGTTTCTCTATCGTTCTACCCCTGCCTGGCAGCAGGCTTCAAAGCAAGGTGCCTTGGCTGATAATCCTCTCCTGCATCCCTCTCCTGAGCCAGCCTCAGCATCATCACCACCCCAAAGCAGCATAGGGTACGTTCACCAGCTGTCTCCATCTGCCACAGGAACACATGGATACAAGGGTAGTGGGAACCAGCTGGAATTAAAAAACAAAGCCTGCAGGAGATACCAAGCCCTTATGGCACTACTTATCACCCACAGTCATCCTAGCTCCAGTGGTGTTCTCACCAAAGTGAAAAGAGGGTACTCATGTCATGAGACAGTCAGGGGAACAAAATAAGCGGCATCAGAAGTGCTTGGGGTAGGCAAAAACAGGTCTGCAATGGGCTAGGCTGCAGGCAACCCACCATGTTGTACACACAAGTTCTACCCACAGGCAAGAACAACAACAAAGGGCATGGGACAGCAGGGACAGAAAAATCCAGCAGTCTTTGTGGTTCTGCTGCTTCTCAAAGTCACACACTTAGTACATTTCCAAAATGAAAAATTAATACAAATTTCCAACCTAATAGATTACCATCAGAAATCCCATGGGTCAAACACTGAGGCTATGCTGTAAAGGGTGCTACCAGCTTTTCTTTGTCCACCACAAAACAAAGCAGCTTATCAGCACACATCCTGTTAGGTCAGGTTGGTACCTGTATGCAAGTCAAATCACCTTTTGCTTTCTTTTTCATTTCTTTTATGAAAATGCATCTTTTTATGCAAGTTCTCCACTAGGCTTTCCTGTCCTCTGCTTAGCTGCACCCCAGCTCAAACCACAGTCTGGTAACCTGGCTGCAAATGCCTGCACAAATACCCCACACTTGTGATACACCCAGCACCAAGCGTCCCAAAACCTAGCATCACCCGTCCCCAGTTTCCCTTGCAGTGAGAGCTGGAGACAGGAATCTACACTCCAAAATGAAATCTTACCAGCCCAAGAGAAAGGAGAGGTGAGACAGCCCTGTTAAGCCCTTTTGCATTCTGGGAGGGGCAGTAGTGCGGTAGCATGCAGTAGGACAAAGGACCTCTCCGAAACAGAAGTAAATGAGGTAAATGAAAATCGGTATTTCCATGGCAGAGTCATCGTAAGTAAGAAAGCTGTATGAAGTTTGGTGAGGAATATTTCTGGCTCAGGCTGGCACCCTCCAAAAGGAGAACCACTAAAGATGCTCGGGTGTTTATCGCTTCTGGCATTTATTGCTGGGCAAGCTGTGTCGATGCCAGTGGACCCTTTCTGTGCCGCAGTCTGCAGCTCACCGGGACACAGACCGGCTTCGGGCTTGTTTTGTGCGATATTTCTTTGCAGATGAAGAGAGAACTAAAAAAACCCCAAACGGTTAAAACCACTCCGCAAAGGCGGGGAAAGAGGGGGCGGGAATGGTGCGGCCCGGCTGCGGACGCAGAGTCCGACGAACACTTCCTGCTCAGCGTTACACAGCACTTTTCCAACGGCGCCGCGATTTCCAGACAGTTACTTTTTTATTTAATTATTTATTTACTTAAACGTGCTCTCTTTTTTTTTC
>VZRI01014331.1:766-15874 GCA_013397515.1 Upupa epops | reverse complement strand
TAAACGTGCTCTCTTTTTTTTTCTGCTTTTGTGTCGCTCCCGCTTCTCCCCAGCAGCCGGCAGTGAATGTGAGGCCCAACTATGCCACGGGACTAGACCTCTGCTCACTTAACGCACCACTTCGCCCGCCCCGTAACCCCCTCCCCTCACCCGGTAGCACCCTCCTACACCTAGCTGCGTCTCCTCAGCCGCCCCCGCCCCGGAGGCGCGTGGGCGCGCAACCCCCGCGGGGCGGAGCTCAGGAGGGCTGGGGCGTACACAGGGCGGTGCGTGCGCACCCATGAGCATATAAGGCAGCCGCGGGGCGTCAGCGGAGCAGTGGGGCGGTTAGAGCGAAAGAGCTTGTTGGAAGCAGACCCGGCCCAGGAGCCCGCGGGGACCAGACCCTTTGTCGCGCGTAAACGCCGACCCCCAGCCGTCGATATGGTGAAGAGCGTGGGCAGCCTGGTGAGTCCGTTAGCGTTCCCCACCCTTGTACTCGGCTCTGCCTCACAGTGAGCCTGTGTTGGGCCCTATCTGGTCCTCCAAAACCAGCCTGCCACCTCCCCGTTTCTGGGCGCGGTGGTGGGTGGTGGCCGCCGGCCTCGTCTCTGTGTCGTGGGAGGGGACGCGCAGTGCCTCCCGAGGGCACTGGCCTGCGCGCCGCATTGGCGTTCCCGCCACGGGGGAAGGTCAGCGTGCAGCTGCTCCGCCGTAGGCCCCGACGTGGCCTTGGTCCCCGGGAGATGGCCTGTGTTCGCTGGGGACGTGGTCTGGCCTCGCAGCTGCCCGCAGCTATTTCACCTACGGCTGCGGCGGGGGAAGTGAAGCTGAAGGGAGAGCTCGCTTAAAACAAAAGGGTGGGAACACATAAACGCAGAATCTGAGGGCTCAGGCGGAATGAGAAAGGATGGGATGGATTGTTGTGTATATCAGAGTGCTGTTCACTCCTCTAAAATTTTAATGCAGTGTGTTATTTTTTTCTCAAGTTGATAACGGGGTGCTGTGGCACCCTAACTGAGGAGTCCCAGCTTGTCTTACATACCACTAGTGTGCAGGGAACTAGGCAGCTTTCATGGTGGAGATTGGCCAAAGTTCTAGCGTGCTCCTGGGTAGGAGTTCGTGGAAAACATGAATGTAGCATTCCTGACTCTAAAGGAATTACTGGAGCCCATTTCTGTTCTTAAATAACAGGAGTTGCTGGCATAATAAGCATTTTCCTTGTTACAGTGCTGTCTGACTGGTTCAGTGTACTAAGGTAGCACCTCATTGTTGGGATGGTTCTGTGCACACAAACATGCTTGTGGCTTTGTAATACAGAATAGTAAAAAAGCCTAGACAAACACATGGAGAGTAATCTACTGGTGATGAAATATTATCTGGTCTTCTGTGCAGCAGATGATAGATGGTAGCAGAGCACATGTAAGCGATAACTTTTGAACCCAAAAATACTCTGCAAATGCAGTGAGGTCGTCTTTCTAGGGAGCATCCTGTTTAGCTAGCTTTGCAGTTTGACTTTGAACTTTGGTTGAAGTGACAGTTTGATTTGATTGTGAGCAGTCTGTGAATGATGCATCCAACTCGCTCCACTTCCTGTGCTGGTCACTTAAAGAGCTGGTGATGTTACAGTACTGAGGTGTGAGAAGCTATACCAAAAAAGCAAGCTGTAGGATTTGAAGGTGGGAAGGAGTGAGGCTTCACTGTGTTACATGTGGTATAAGTGTCTGCAGGCATCCAACTTTGTCTTCTAGGCAACGCTCTTCTACAGACAGTTAACTATACAAATAAAAAGCAGGGCAAGTGTCCCCAGTTGGACTCCCGAGGTGTTAACATCTGATATATGAGCATACTAACTCTAGTGACCACAGCTTAAATACCCATGAATACAGAAAGCTCTTTGAGATGGAGACAGAATGGTGAATTCAGCCTAAGTTTCTTACTCTGGCTTGCTTCTCTTGTCCCTTCCCCCTCTCATTAGAGGAAAAGAAGGTGCAGACCTTTTGAGTAAAATTTGAAGCTTTTTTGGTATGGGGTAGAACAGACTGAAAATGGAGAGTCAGACCTGGCTTTGGAGGAGGAGCCTGCTTTAACTATCCTTCCACCCTCCTAGCTGTAGTTCAAGTGTGGTTTTATTGCTCATCTGTGGTGATCCTGGATTTAATAGTCATGCTGACAACACCTAAACATCAGCAAGACAGAGTATTTGAGTACAGTGCAGCTGGGGTTCCTGGATTGGTTATATTTTCCACATATTTAGATGCCTAGCTCTTCAAATATAACTCTTTAGAAACTGAACTAGCTTCTGAGGAATGGCTACTTCCAGGATGATTTACTTGTCCTTATGTGACTTGTAACAGGGTTTGATTATGGGATGCAATGCTTTTTTTTTAGCAGAAGATAGTCTTCACACTTGCTTTCCCTTGTATTATTTGAGTCAAGAAAATATTTAAAATTTCTAAAACTATCATATGCATATGAATTGACATCTGCTAGGGAGTTCAAGCAATTGTACCTTCAGTTTGTGCTTGCTTCCATAATAAATACCCCATGCTAAATTATGCAGTAACCATTGTCAGTCAGCTGATGATTGGGCTAATCCAAGTTCAAGGGTGCCTTGATAGGTATTGGAAGTCATGTTTACAAGTGGGGTGCGCACCATCTGGCAGATTTGATTAAAGCTATCTTGCCTGTTGCTGAGAGCAGCACTGTCTGTGGTCAGTAGCCTCCATTTTGAAGGTATTACCTGGTGCTGTGTTTGAAGTTACCAGAATTTATGAAGGCTTTCACATAGATTTATACTAGTGAATACTGGTGCAGAACCTCCTCACTATTTGTTAAACATACTTGTCACCTGCATGACATCCTTTAGTGGAAGGAATGTCTTGCCTAGAATAGTTTCAGCTTGCTGTGGCTGATTATGGCAGCTGCCATTAATTAGTTAACTCATGCACTGTAAAACTAACCACTAAGTGCATGTGGCATTCATAGGTTTTGGCTGTTGCTGATGGAGTGCCACTGTTCTGGTCTTCTAAGCTAGGGAGAGTAAAGCACTTGTCTTTTATGTGCATAAAACAAAATGAAGTTTATATTAACAGCATTTCCTGAAGTGTGGCTTGCCGTGAGAATGAAGCTGAGGAACGTTAAAGTGACTTCTGCTTTCTTTGAAAGACAGTGTAAAGTAGCTGATTAGCATTTTCTGCTTTTGCCTGAGGTACTTGTTTGCCTCTTGCTAGTGTGCGAGTATTTATTGCTTTTAATGGCATTCAGTTCTCCTAAAACATTTATTTTTTGACCACATATGGCTAATCAGCTGTAAGGACTAATACAACCAGCTGTAAGGACTCCTAATTCCAAATAACATTGTCCAAAAATGTTGTTAAGTGCAGTGAACAGATTCAAACCTTTAAATAAGTATTGGGTGTTACCTGTGTGGTCTGTATGTATCGATAGCATTGCTTTGGCTGGTGATGTTACATGTGGGTTCACTTAAAAAAATCATTGTCCTGTGAGCTTACTTTAGAAAGCATGCTGTGGAGTGAGGCATCAAACTGGAGGAGTGTACAAAGGTTTGTCTCAGATTCTGCACAGGGAGGTCTGACCATGAGGAAAATGGGTTACTGAAAACTGTTAAGAATCACATTCGGGGGGTAACACTAAACAGAACTGCTAGGGCTTGCCATAAGCCAGATGAGATTAATTTCTAGCTTTTGCTTCCACAGTTCAGTGAGTTGGGGTGACTGAACACTGTGGTCTTCTCTAGTTGAAACTGCTTAATGTTGTATTACAAGTACAGTTTTCTGAAATGTTTAAATAATTGCGAAAGGGTTTAATGTATTAAAGCTGAGAGCAAGGTGTGTTTGGAATTGGTTTAATTTCAAAAAGAGGAAATTCATTAATGCACTTTTTTTTGGTAGTCTGAATTTGAGGCAGAACTGAAATCTGCTGGTGAGAAGCTTATAGTGGTTGATTTCTCTGCCACGTGGTGTGGACCATGCAAAATGATCAAGCCTTTCTTCCATGTGAGTACCCTTTCTGTTTCTGTCAGCAACTGTGTTAAAGTATATATAGAAATGTGTTTTGTGCTGCTTGGCAGTGATAGGCAAGAATCTTTCTTTTGCCACATGTGATTGCATAGGAAAGGGAGAGGTCCCAGAAGAATCTACTCTAGGTGATCTTTAATATAACAGAGGTCAAGTGTGTTCTAACTTCTGTCTTAATGCTTATGTGCACCTTGGGTTTGTAGGGTCTGAAGATTTGCATTGAAGGTGGGATAGAATGGCAACAATGCTTATTCTTCTGTACACAGTGTAATCAGTCCAGTAGTGTTTACAAAGTAATGTTATCTCTTTAAGTATATGGACTGTAACATATTCTGGTGATCTACTGAAGGCTGTAATAAGTGGTGTTTCACTTATGTCTTGGGATGAGTGAGTCTTCTGTAGGGAGTATGTTTGAACAAGTTTAATCGTCTCAGATATTTGAGCACAAGATACCTTAAAGCAAATATTTTATTGACCAGAAAAAAGATTGTAACAGCCATGATTCACTAGAGTGGTTTAAGTACTACCAGTGTTACAATGTGTATAAATATGTCAATTAGAAGGAAGCTTTCCTGCAACACTAACTATGTTTCTTATTTCGTCATAGAGCTTGTGTGAGAAGTATGGTGATGTGGTGTTCATCGAAATTGATGTGGATGATGCCCAGGTATGGTTAAGGATTAGAGGACGTCTAGTGAGTTCCACACAAGTGACAATGAAAAAATCTTTTTTTTTAAATGTCCTTGAAGATAGTGAAAGAGGAGATTACTTTGAACTTGGAGAAACAGAGATAGGACTTCAGAGTCACTCTGCAAACAATAATTGTTTGTTCCTCTCGGGTTTTCTTTAAACCTACCTTGATTAACGGCACACTTGAAGCCTGGTGGCATGTGTTGGGTAACTTAGAAATACTGACACACTACTTTGGGAGGAAATACTAGTCTGAGGCTTTAAGCTGCTTTGAATGCAGCCTTCCCTAAATCTAATGTCTCAAATGTGATTTGCTGCAGGGCTCGGAGCCTTACGAATCATCCATATTGATACAGATACCTGTTTTCTGAAACACAAAGTACAGTGATAATAACGTGTCGTAGCTATTGCGTGCATTAAATGCTGAGGTGGTGATCTGTGGGGCTTACTTAGGAGATATGTTAACACTGCAGTGTTTTTGCTAATGATGGGCTATCAGAAGTGCTTTTGCTTTGTTTTGAGCAGTAATGACTGCACAGACATGCAGAGCTGAAGATGTTTTATCTCTTTCAGGATGTGGCTGCGCATTGTGATGTGAAGTGCATGCCAACCTTCCAGTTCTATAAGAATGGAAAGAAGGTAGGCTGTCTTTCAGAAATTGAAGAGGCAAGCTGAACACTTAAAAAGAAGATTGTGAATGTTGGACAACATAGATTGCTTTTTTTTTTTTGGACCTGTGTCTGGGCCACCATTTGCATTAAGACCCCCTTGAGTGTGAGCAAGTTCATCTTGGATGCAGCAAATGTGACTTGGACCAGCAGTTAACTGATAAGGCAAACACCATAGACAGTGAACTAAGTTAGTGTTAACAGGTCAGTCTGCAGACAGAGCTTCATGAGAGATTAGAAGGCCTAGATATCTAGGCTGAGGGTGTTTGTCAGTTTGCCTAATGCCCTGATCTTTGCTGATTTTAGTATTTGTTCTCTAGATGCAGTTTCTGTTCAGGCAGAATTGTGACACTATATGCCCATGGAATTCCACACAAACAGAAATCTCTCACGTGGTTGAATGTATACATGGCTGAAACAACTGCTTGGATGAATGATTTTACACTGAGGTGGTGTAACCTGTAAATGGAGGTCCTGTCTCTGTTAAAGACCTAGGACATCTTTTGTGCCTCTCCTGCCAAGATTGAATGAGGTGGTGTCACTCATTGGCTAAGGCTGGCCAGTCCCAGGTCAGAGTAATTATGAAAAGGCTTGAAAGCCAAGACAGACCCCACTTGGGGAAACAAAATGGAATTTAAGCAACCTCACCAAATAAACACAGATACTAAGTTTCTTAACTAGAACTTTCTGGGCCCAGCTCTTTTCCCCCTCAGGGCATAGAATGCTTGCATTTATTCCCTGTGGCAATGTGGTCTCCCTGTTAACAGGAGACAGTCCTCCAGGAACATCTCTGACAAGTTTGGGGTCTCCCATGGGCTGCAGCTGTTCTAGCAGTGAACCATTTGACCACAAGTCTTAAAACACAGCCTTTTGAAGGATCTGGCATGGTTTTCTCCATAGGCTGCAGATGTGACTCTTCTCCACTGCTGGCATCCACCACAGGCACAAGGAACAATTACTCTCATGTGCTTCCCCTGGACATGTTCCTGTGTGACTTGGTTTAAGTTATCCTGCTGTGGCAGGGGGCTTGGACTAGATGATCTTTCAAGGTCCCTTCCAATCCCTAATGATTCTATGATTCTGATGCACAAAGCTGTGTTACTGCATGGCTGTATCTACAAACAAAATGGGAGCTCCTGGAAAACAAAACCCTCCACAAAAAATACTTGGACCTGCAAGGTTAGTTTTCCCCTCTTATGTTCATTTGCAGATGTTCTGATAGGCTCAACCAGAAATAGAAGTGTATCTGATGTAAAGCTGGAGAAGCCTTCATGAAGCTTCTGAGCCCATACTGGCCCCCTCCCCCCCACCCCCAACAGAAATGCTATCTGGCTCAAATCGCAAGAGACTGGATGCAGACCATGCTAGAACAGCATAATGGGTGTCTCTGCCCAGCAGCTGAGAATGGGTATCTGCCTGAACTAAAGAACTAATGAGCTATGTGTTAACTGCAACTTGCCCAGGAACACACGTTAGGCTTTTCTAAAGTAAAACAATTACTGGATGGAAGTTTTCATGGCTGATGGCAATGGAATGCTTCAAAAAGTCACATGTCAAGTGACCTTCAGCTCACTGTGGGACTACATGATTACTAATAATGAACGTTTGGCTGCTTTATCAGGGTACTGGCATATCTTCACAATGTAATAGGAAGAATTGTGGTGATGTGAGTGTGTGAAGGTGATCGGTTCAACCCTGTGTGGCTTTTTATTATTGGAGACTTCCAGGAATTTTCTGGACACATGAGTATCAAACAAGCAACTTCATGGCCTGTAGTGCAGTCTGCTCTATATTTTGCTCTATGTCTTGCATCTCTGTAGGTGCTGAAAGACATAGATATTGCTTTTGAAATGTAAATGTTGCCTTTATCTTTCTGCTGTCTTTTAAGTTGCAACAAGCACAGCAGTTTGGAAAAGCCAGGCTCCAGTCCTTCCAGAGTTTAATTGGTAAATGTCCTTAGCCACCCAGGGTAACTTTGAGCTTCCTGTGCTGCCTGGAGCCTCTTCAAGCCTGTGTTCAAATCTTAATGCAACACTAGTTCAGTATCTGTTGTCTTTTTCCCTTGTTCTATGGGTAGAATGCTTCCAGTGATGTTAATCTGTGATTCATTCTGAATAGACAAGGTCATGGATGACACCAAGGTAGGGAAGGAGTATTGATCTGATCAAGGGGAGGTAGATGCTGCAGTAAGATCTGGACAGACTTGGTCAATGGGCAGAGGGCAGTGAGATGTGGTTTAACAAGGTACTACGTTTTGGCCACAGTAGCACTGCAAGGGTTTACAGACTGGGGGGGGGAGTGGTTGGAGAGCAGCCTGGCAGAAAGGGGCCTGGGTATGGGAGAGAACAGTTCTGGGTTCCTGTCTTTGAGAAAGAGATTGAGGTACTGGAGTGGGCCCAGAGGAGAGCAATGAGGCTGGTGAGGGGATTGCAGGGAAAGTCTTATGAAGAGAGGCTGAGGGATCTGGGGTTGTTTAACCTGTAGGAGACTTGGGGGAGATCTTATTCTCCTGACTACCTGAAGGGAAGTTTTAGACAGATGGGGGCTGGGTTCTTCTCCTAGGCAATCAGTGATAGACCTTGTCACAGCTTCAGGACAGGCCCTCTCACCATATCACTGATATGAGTTCTATGTTATGAAGCACTTCCTCACAGAAAGGGTGGTTAGACATTGGAATGGACTTTCTAGAGAGGAGTTGGGAGTTGTCATCCCTGGAGGTCTTTAAGAAAAGACTGGGTGTGGCACTTAGTGCCATGGATTTAGGTGACTGATGATGTTAGGCCATAGAATGGGCTTGATGGTCTCAGAGGTCTTGTCCAGCCTCAATAATTCTTGTGATTCTGTGACTTTTCTCAACTCTTGCACAGGTTGTGTGGACATGATTAGAAGAGCATATGCAAAATACTCCCTATTTCGGGGGGTGAGGAAATTTTAGTCCTAGCAAAGTTGAATACGTGTGTGTGTCTGGAAGCTATGCAACTAATGGTATGAAACATTGAATAGAAAAATTCTAAATGTCTGTCTCTTTACAGGTGCAGGAGTTCTCTGGGGCCAATAAGGAGAAGCTGGAAGAGACCATTAAAAGCCTAGTTTAGTCTGCTTCGGCTACATTATAGCCCATAACTTTTCTACTTTAAAAAAAAATCTAAACAAGCTAGCTACATCAAAGGGGATAGTTTCTATCACTTAATCTGTGTGAGTAAAATAAAGTATGAATTCTTCACTTTTGGATGTTGTCCTGTGCTTGAAAAACATGAAGTAATCATAACATCATTAAAATGTCAGTCTTTGCTGTGGTAAAGGATTACTGGTCTGGATATGAGGATTCATCAAATTAAATTTTTTACTGGGCTATTGCTAGGGGTGGAAGATTGTGTTGCATACGGTTGCAGTGACATACTCTGGCAGGAGTCTGCTGCAGCCTTTCTGAAGTGGTAGTAATGAGGCTATAGTTTGGAGAGATACAGGTACAGAAAGGGTTGTTTGGGAGTTGTGGAAATAAGGATGGCCATTGGGTGAGGAAGGGTGTTATATCCCTTTTAGGTAAAGGCTCTTTAAAATTTGTCAAGCTTCATTTTAGAAGCATGCTTAGTCTGAGTTGGGCTGCTTTTTTTTTTCCTTGACAGTAGTCTTGAACAAATGACTGAAAAGGTAAAAGTCAGTGTCCTAAGCCCAAGTTTAGATCTCTGTATTTTTGTCACTTTAATTTTACTGTGCTACTTGTGTTCTTAGAACATCCTGGACATGAACAGTAATCCGGACTTTGCAGTCCTCCAAGCCTGCTTTGGCTTGTTTCAGTTAATGTTGACGTGCTAAACTTTGTGATACTCTTCAGCTGTTCTTCCTAGAATTACCAAGGAAACACTGCTGTATTTTTCCCACTGTATCAAAATGGCCTGCTTGCTGTCTTAGGTGGTATCCTGGATGAGAATCTGGTAAATAAGTGTGGCTGTAGCTAGCAGCTGTGCCTAGTGGTGTGGTTAGGGCTGGGTCTTCTGGGTGTGCTGTACTGCTTGCCCGGTATCACTTGATGAAAAAGCAAAACTTGCTGCTCTGTATGCAGACAATGTGGAATGAGTGAGCCTCTTGTCTTTGTGGTAGGCAGCTTGTGTGTGACTCACCCTTGTGCTCATTTCACAAGCATGAATTTCCTGGCTCTTGAGGTCTCTTGAGCCTTCAACAACTTGCAGTGTATGTTCCCTATTTGAAACAAGATTTTTCTAGTCCAAGCGACCACACCCTTCATCTGAGGGTGAGCCATCAAGGATGTTGTATGTATGCTCTGGGTTTTTACTCACACAATGTTTTCTGTGCAGCTCTGGCTCTTTCGTGTGAGAGGGGCACAGATGTATGACTTCTTCATGGATAAGAAAGAAACCACTATTGCAAGTTGTGTAGAGGGGAGAGATAAAGCAAAACTGTAGCAAGAATCAATGAACATACCATCTGCTAACAAGCATTACTTTCAAAAGCAGTTACTTAGTCTGAGTAGTAGCTAGCAACAAGACGTTTTTAAAAAATCTCTGGTGAAAAGTCAAGGTGAAAATCAATAGAAGCTTATAGTGTCCAGCTTGTAGAAACAAGGAAGGTTTAAGAGCAGTAATTTCATAAGGTATTTCTGTGAAGATGAGGCTGGACCAGGTTGTCACTTATTTTAGCAGGGAAACACTGCAGATAATTGAGAACGTTGCTTATGCTGGGTTTAGCTTAGTGCTTGGAGTACTGTCTTAATAAGATCCCACTCTGCAATGGCCAAGGAAGATCCTGGTGATAAGTGCCTGGAAATCCAAGATAGGACTGGGAAAGATTAGAAAGGCTGGAATAACTTGTGTGCTGAATCCTTGTGTGCGAACCTTGTGAACCTTAAGCTTCTTGTGCTGCAGCATCTTCCTGTTCTGCATGTAGGCACAGTCTGATGAAAACAACTGGCACAGCCTTGTTTGAAAGGTGTTCTTAAAGGCTTGGTTCTGTCAGGAATGTTCAGTGAGTACCTATGTCAATTAGTAGCTTTTCTTTACAGGAACCAATGAGGCTGTTCTCTTCAAATGTGTAGTTATGCCAGAATTTGACTGTTTGTTGGAGGTGGTCCACATTATTATGGGTAATTCCTCACTTAGATGACACATAAAGTTGACAACAAGAGTGTCCATACTGGATGAACACCAATTCAGGTCAGGAATTTGACTGAGTTATTCAGCAGAAGATTGTGTGTTAACAAAGCCTAGGTATTACAAATAAACATTTTGATCTAAATGGAATGGGCAAAATTCAGTTTGCTGAAAACTCTGGCTATATGCCTACCCCATAGGTACTAATGTTACCCTAGAGAGCTTAGTGGGTGGATTGTTTCTGCCTCTCTTTTTGGTGTGTAGTGAAACCAGTATTATTGTCCAAGAAACAGTTGTGTAGCAGAGTCACTCTGTTGAACTAAGTGATCTGCTGTTTGCAGGAACACAAATGACTGCTTTGATCCAGTGATTTCAGAAGGAGCCTTTAAAAGGGAAGTAGTTGATGCCCAGATGACTTGAATATTTGGGAGAAACTTGCTGTTGGGGGGGGGGCAACCCATAAGGTTTCTTCTGGGAGTAAGGGCTTCAGGAAGCAGTTCTTCTTCCCTCAGGTAATGGCTGCAGTCTGTTTCACTTGACTATGAAATGTCTGAGTACTCTGTTTTGTTGTCCTACCGGTATAGCAAGATGTTTTTTGTCTGCAGGCCTGTTACATGGCCTGCTTTCTTATAGAGGGCTGGCCAACATGAAGTACTTCCTTGAGCATGGCAGTTGGAATGTGTGGTGGGGATAGCTAGGCTTAATGGAAGGACTACCTTGTGAACAGGAAGGCTGAAGAGTCACAGTGAGTGGACAAAGGACCTGTGTGTGATTAGTTTGCAGTGAAACAGTAATATTACCTGAAGTCCATCCATGTGTTTTGAAGCTGCTTTCACGCACTTGGAAAAGGATTATCTTCAATATCTGTACTTTCTTCCACATCTTCTCTTGCAGCGGTCAGCCTGACTTCAGATAATCATCTGCTTTTAATTTGGCTAAATGAAGTTAGACTTGGACTCCTCCCTTGAGTGCTTCCAGCAGAGTACTTGTAATTATTCTAATGCTTTCATTCTTAATTTTTCCTCTAGCAAGAATGATAAGTTACTAGCTTACAACTTTCAGCCACCCAAGGAGATGGCTTGAGGTATATGCTGGTTAAATACTGGCTAGAACAACTGTAGTAAAGGCCTGTGACTCCTAGAGAGAGGTGGGGAAGACTGGTGGATGAGTTGAGCTAGGTTAGCTGCCAGTGCTCGACAAACCCCTCTTACTGCTTCCCCTCCTCAGCAGGACAAAGGAGGAAAATGACAGAATAGCTTGTGGTTGGAAATAGGGACAGGGAGATCTCTCAGCAATTACAGTCACAAGGAAAACAAACTTTGCTTGGGGAAATTAATTTACTATCCATAAACACCTTCCCCTACTTCTCCCTTCTAAGGCTCGTCTGTCTCTACACCTCTGACCATGGGACGGGGATAAGGGTAGCCATCACACATGGTTTCTGCTCCTCCTTCCTCTGGAAGCTCTTCCTCTGCTTCACAGTAGGGCCCACGGGATGTAGTCCTTTGGGAATGGACTGTTCCAGTTTGGGTTCCCTATGGGGCACAGGTCATGTCAAAAAAAAGTCTGCTCCAGTGTTGGTTTCTTTCCAGAGGTGGGAAGTCTTCTCATCTTCTCAGGAGCTGTTTCCTCTGTGTGCTGTCCATGGGTTGTAGTTTCTTTCAGGCACATTCACCTGCTTCAGCATGGGTTGTTCACAGGCTGCATGTGGATACCTGCTCTGCTGTGGACCAGTGTGGGCTTTGGGAGCACAGTGTGCCACACCATGGTCTGCTGCAGGGAAATCTCTGCTCTGATGCCTGGAGCACCTCTTCCACTTCCTTCACTACCTTGGTGTCTGCAGAGATGCTTCTCTCACATACACCACCTCTCCCTGATGCTGTTGTGTAGCTTTTTTTCTAACCTGTCTCCTATTATAGAAGGCCCAGATTTTGCCAGCAGTAGGTCCTTCTTGCAGCCTGGTGTCAGTGTCTCTGATACGGTGGCAGCTTCTGGTGTCTGCTCAAAGAAGATTCCTCTATAAACTAATACATTGATATGCAGGATTGAGGGCACTAGACTTAGCAGGGCCTGCCCATGGCATGGTGTCTGTTCTTCATCTGAAGTGGAACTGTGTACCAACTCCACTGCAGCTCCTGAAATCTTTTATCTGTAGGTTTTTCTCAGTCAGAAAACCAAGCACACTACTATGATAGGATGGAGTCTAATATGGAGTTCTGGGGGTCAGTGGCTCTTGTAGTCAGTTTGTCTGAGTTAGAGTTAAGCTATGCTGTGACACCATTATTTTCAATGAAGGTTTCGTGCAGTTAACAGCATACCCAAACAGATGCCTCCAAGTTTGGTAAGAATCAGCTAGATGAAATTAAGGAACTTGAAAAAGGCTTGTGGAGATGTTAGGAAAGCACATCTGCATGAAATACTTTTCTTTCACTTGTGGAAAGAGAAAGCTGAGATGGTGCAGGCTGGAAGATAAGAGATGATGGATGTGTGTGGGCCTTATCGCTACCTCTGTATGATGAAGATGAATTTGTGACAGATGCAAACCTCCACAAGGTGGCAGTGACTGTACATATATTAATAAGCACATTGGGGTGCCTTTTGCTTCTTGCTCTGGCAGCACCCAGGTGATGGACCACAGTGGCATGCATGAAGTGGACTCCTGCTGTACAGGTAACACAGTCTGTATGGACATCATGAACTGGAACATCTGGAGTGGATGTGGCAGAGATGTGAACACTGATTCCAATGTTGGGTCCAGCTGGAAACACAAAGGAAGAATTTTAGACCAGTCTGAAATCAGTAGATGATTGCAGGAGAACAATCAAGTATGCCTTTTCACCTTCCTTAGCATCTGCTTCTAGTTCCTCATAAAGTGTAGCCTGGGAGAAGAATGAGGTCTGGAACCATGCATAGTCCTCAGCACTGTGAAGCCTACCAGTGAAGGAAATGCAGTGGTCAGTTTTGGCACCACTTAGCAGGACAGCCCCAGAGGCTTTCAACTTACTGGGAAGCAGAGTCCATGTTCAGATAGTGACAAAGGGTTGAGGAGAGGAACAGAAGACATCTCCCCAAGTGGTAGGTAATGAGCAGCAGTGAGAGACCCAGTTGGAGTTGATGCTGTCTAGCAGGGTGGGAATGAAAGAGTCACGGGCTGTGGGTAAGAGCAAAAGACCTGAGGTATGTCTTCCTCTTTTCAATACAGGCTGCATCATAGATTCTGGCAGCATTAATGGTGAGGGGGTGGGGGGAGTTAATTCATCTGGGGTACAGGCTTCACATGAGATGAAGGATGTGTCTGGGCAGTGTTGTTCTAACCTCTAATGTGGGCACCCATCCTGGGAACATAAGAGAAGCTCTAATGGTCTCTGAAATCTTACCTAGGTAGCAGCAGACACAGTCATGTGGACTGAAGGAAAGCCACACAAAAAGCCCAGAGTTGCCCAGCTGTAGGGCTCTTGAGCTAGAGTTGACCCCTTTTTCACCTGTGCAGCTGCAGTGCCAAGGGGTACACCTTTAGCCAGCGAGACTACCCAGAACTCGTATTTTCTCAGGAAGCCTTAAGGCTTGGCTGCTGCATGACCATGTTAGAGGATGGGTGTTGCAGTGAACATTACATGATCTGTTCGTTGTCGCCATTTGTCGGATCGGCGGGAGACAAACACCATCCTATGATGATTGGAAAGTCCCTTTTATTGCAATCAGACTGAGCTGAGTCAGACAGGACGCTGATCTCCCCGTGCCAAGCTGCACGTACTGGGACTAAAGAAAAGGAGGGGGGTCTCGGCTTCTCGGGAGAGTCTTGGTCTTTATGAAAACCATATAAACCAACAGCTTCTTCCTTTTAAACTTACGAAAATCCTTACAATGTGTTAATACCTACCCAACAGGAGTATTTTTTTTTTATACTCTTTCACTTTAAAAACTCCTGTTATAAAAAATTTTGAGAAAATACCACAAAACAGTGACATTGCACTATCTCACCTGTACACATTCACATATTCAGGGATCCCCTCACAGCACTCTGTAGATTTTTCTACATCTCACTCACACAGTCACACCGTAAAGTCACCCCTAAATGCCCAAGGGTTAGAATTACCAGCACAAAAGTACAACAGATTTGACCCACTGTTTTTTCACAGTTTGCTTTGCATGTGGTTCCTGTGACGCTATGCTGTTATTAATAAGCACGGGGCAAGCGTCCCTCACAGTCCCAGTCCATCTTCTCTGACGACTTGGGGCTTCAGCAGCTGGTTGTGCAGGGGCTGCGCAGGGTGGGATTGGTCGATCTTTCAGTGTAGGTATAAGGGAGGCTCCCTCTGACTCCTGTGACCATTGTGGTAGCCGTCTGTAGTGACCACTGTGAAGGCCAATTTGCAGGAGAAATAATGCTGGTGTCAGCTCCCGTGTCTAGCAGTCCCGTCATCATGCAGCTCTGACCCTGGTAATATAACTCCACGGCTTTTCTTGGCTGGTTGTTAAGGTCCAAAGGGGGAACATTCTGCACCATCTGCAGCAAAGGTACCAACTGCGCTATTCTCTGTCATTTTCGAATTTTCAGAGGGAGGAAAGGGGTATGAGCCATGACCATAATTTCCCCCTCATAGTCCATATCGATGATTCTGG
>VZRI01014330.1:253342-292387 GCA_013397515.1 Upupa epops | reverse complement strand
GTCTGCCCATCTCTCCAGTCTCCGTTGCTTTTGCTTTGCCTTGCACAATAGTGTGGCACCAACTTAATTTTATCAAGGCAGCAGTAACAAGTAGTTTTCCTGTGTTCCACAAGATTTCAAATGTACCACCAAGGAACCATAAACCATTCTGTGTGACTTTGGAGCTGTGAGATAAATCCATGGTTTTATTGCAGTCAGAGACTTGCAGGAGATTTGATGAAGCTTGGCATTTTTTATGAATTCTCACTGGCCCACAAAATCAAGGCAGAGGCTGAAGAATACCTTGATTTAAAGCATCTCAACCAACAGGAGGGAGTCAAACTATTATGTAACCTTTGGGAACTGAAAAGGCTTTTGTACTCGAAGAAAGCAATACTGAAAAGACTATAATATGTAATTCCTCATTCAGCCAGTGGCTTAGATCCAGAGTAAATAGATAACACACCTCCAGCCACAAATAATGTTGTTCACATTGAAAACAACTGTTATTTAAAACACTTAATTAGAAGTAAATTAGTACATCAGATTTAATCAACTTTAAAAATTGATTGTGGTAGGATATTGTATTTATAATTACATCCACTTAAAGAAATGAGTAGGGAAGACTTATTAGACCAAGTAACCTTCAAATGAATGCCACTTCTGAAGGAAAAGCAGTCCAAAAATACAAGCACATGTCAGTACCAAAGCAAGCAGACTTGAAAACTGTGAATCTTATCTTAAATCTACGATATAAAAAATAATTAAACTTGAAGTCTGCCAGTTACCTGCCTCAGTGCTTCTTAAGTTCATCAAAGCGCTTGTTTAAAGTTATTACAGGGAATTTGCTTATCTGCAGAGGAGAAACTAAGCGAGAAATGAATGAACACCTTTTTATGCCAAAAGTAAAGCAAGTACTTCAAAAAGCTCTTTAACCTCCCTCATTTCCTTGACTTGACAGGACATAGTGGTTGGATGCTGGGAGGCAGTGGAGAAGCTAATTCAAAGAGCTGTACCTTAAGAGGCATTAGTGTGATTCTACATTTATCCCATGGCTCATGTTCTTTAACCACTTGGAGTTATGAGCCCCAAATGGTATTTGGTGGCTTTATTCTCACAAAAATTGAACAACAGCAGCATTATCATCAAGGTCATGCCATCATAATCATTTAAGCACAGAGCTGGCTTTTTTACATTGTCTGTTTGAAGTGCGTGACATCAAGGATGTGTATCTGAACCTAAAATCTATCAGTCTCTTCTAATTTTCAGTTAATGCAGTGCTGAAATATTTTCTTTGGTTCCCAAAGCAACCCACTTTACACATTTCTTTTTGGACTAACTATAAAAAGCTGTTAATGAATTGGATGTTTTGCTGGCCAGACTTCCTTATACTTGCATCGCTCCATTGCAAAACTTTACTGTCATTAAGAAATGGGATATTTAATATGATCAGGTACACAGAATCATGGCATGACCTTAATGATCATCTACTTCAAAACCCCTGTAATGGACATGTGGATATTTTCATGGGCATCTAACCTAAACTTGTAGGAAGAGAAAGATATAATGGAAATGTTAAGAATTACATCAAGGTTAAATACTGTCAGAATTACACTCTTGGAAGACTTTGACTCTAGTTTACTGAAGACTGTGGGAAAGTCACCTCAGAGAGGGATAAAACACCCTTTAATCATCTCCAAATCAAATTTCCAAAGAGCAATAGGGCTACAAATAGTTGCCACCTCTAAATGAATGTTTACATAATAAATAATATTATATATTATATAACTTCACAATCTAACACATTATATAACTTCACAATATAACCTCACGTCTGTGCTTACACACTCCAGTAACTAACCTGATGTCAAGCACACTTCTGCATAGAATTATTAAATTGATAAACTGCTTCAAGATCCTAAGTGCTAAACAGACAAACCTTGGCCATCATGTGAAACATGGTCTTCTACAAGAAAACCTCAGAGGTGTAACACCTCCCGAAGTCCAATTAGAAAACAACATCACAAACAGGAATAAGCTGCAGGCTTGTGATCTTGACTTGGAATCTCCAACAGAAGAACTGCCATTGTAGCAGGAAGATAAAACTTCTGAAGCACTGGTCAGAATTATCTAAAATGAAATAAAGAACTCTTTCTCCGAAGCTTCCCTTCGAATATTCTCGTCAACCGGCTTTACACAACGCTCTGTGGGATCACTAATGCTACTGCACCAATTACCAAAGACACATGCAGGGCCTAAAAGGACCTTCTGGAGCATCTTGACCAATTAACCAACAATTTATACTCATACTACTGCAGAGGACACAACTGACAGGATGTTTAAACTGCAGTGGTTACTGTCTAGATGGGTATAAGGAGGACAACACTGAGAGACTGTCAGTAAGGCGATAAATCCTGTGTAATAAACAAGTGGCACCTACTGAAACCAGAAAAGAAATGTAGAAGAACTACCTAACAGGGTCACTTAACAACAGAGGACCAACCAAGGCAAAACACTAAGTGGCCACAGCTGAAATTAGACAACATGAATGAATATTGGAATCCAAAATCTGGGAATTAAATGAAATGTTGTTTCTGTCCAACCAAACGTGGGGCTGAATACACTTGGACAAGCAGGAGCATTATGATCTTGTTTGTCACAATGAGAAGAGCACTTTAAATCATTTTATCTGAGACAGGTACTCTGTTATCAGCTGGCAGTCCGAGGAGCTGTAGGTTGAATCTAGCAACAGCTGCCTAGCCTCACATTCTCTACCAGCCACCAAAGGGATTCCTGGGTTATCCATGCCAACACTTCCCATTCTTCATGCCATTTTCAGGTCAGTAAAACAGACCCTTCTGAAGGGTTAATAATAAACTTGGAAAAGGCAAGAGAATCAGAGAGCAGCTACTCACTGTCATTAATAAAACAGTGAAAACAGTCCTTTCTACCATCTGCAGGATCTGCTCATTCAGTACTGTATTCTCATGTTCTATTTTTTTATCAAGAAAGCATTAACATCGAATTATTTCACAATTGAAGGGGTTTGTTTAGTTTCTGCCATGAACAGAAGCTACTGTGGAAAGTAGTAGCAGAGTGCTAGGGTAAAAGACAGCACAATGAAGCAGAGTACACAGATTTCATTGACAGACCTACATGAAACAAGGTGTTGCAACTAAGGTTCTCCTTGAGCCTCTGCAGCTCTGCACCGCATGTGCAAATCCCAACATCTATCTCAATATTTAACTTCTGTGTAAATGTAGTTATTTTCCAGTACACCCCACTTTCTCCATCTTCTTCCAGTTAAAACCAGCAACTGTGTAAGTGTTCCTGGAAGAGTGATTTTTCAGTATCTCAGGAAGCATCTCTTGGACATTTACACCATTTAGTTTCATAACAGCCCGGCAGCAAACTTCTCTCACAGTCTCTGCGTGGCAGCCTGCAGCAAAACTATTCGCTCTGTGTGAAAATGCCTTGGAGGTCTGACAGTTTGCAATAAGGGGCAGCTGTGCAGGCCAAAACGTTGCGCATGGTAATGTTTCTCAGTATTAGCCTGAGATCTCTGCTATTGAGGAGAATAAAGATGAGATAAAGGAAGAAATGAAAAAGTCAAAGTCTTCCATGAGTGATTATGTCCCAAAGAAATCCCTGGAGAAGAGAGAAAGCTATGAGTAGTGTTGAGGGCAATCATTGCAAGCAAGAGGCTGTGGGTTAGAAAACCTCTCTGGAGGTTTAAATACCCTTCCAATCCCAGTCTTGAGATAGCTGGAAATTAAAATTATAGTCTTCTTAGAGAGAAGCAACAAGAAGGCAGAAACTATGTATGTCTGAGGAAGGAACTGATATCAAACGTTGGCTCTGGTGGGTATGTGCTCCACAGAACTCTGGGCAGGCGATGAAAGCTCTGGTATTGCCCACACAAACTGAGCTGCTAAACACCTCTGCTGCCCATCTTTCTTTCCTCACAGCTAAGAGCCTCCTCAGAGTGTTTCACACCTCTTTCTTGACAGATTTCTGGACAGGCCACCTAGACCCTACAGGTTCTGTTCCCCATCTGTACAACTGAGATATGACACTTCTCCACCAAAGGGAAGTGCTCAGAGGACAAATGCTGGAAGAGCATTTAGAGGTGGTGGTGACAGAGCCTCCTATAGCAGGAACCTTCTGCCCTATCTAAAAGTAACAAGCAGGAGCAGCTCTTATGTAAATGGGAGGCACAGTGAATGTAAGACGGAAAAGCTCAAGGTATTCTGTTTACTCCTAAAACCTATAAGCTGTTATTTTCTCTGCTTCCTTCCTGGTGGCACTACTGCAGTAATTATCTTCCTACCACCTCAGCTCAGGAAGACTGACAGGAAACAGGATAAACTTCTTTTAATTTGCCTTGTGCTCACCATCAAGCCAACTGTTTTATTGCTGTGGCAAGTGCTGCAGTTGTCTTTCTTTCCTCAGGCCAGAGGGAAGGAATTTACCTGCAGTAGCTGTCACACTTCACAAAAAGGCAAAGGAGAATTAAGTCAGATGTGCCATTCCAGCCTGTTTCCTAAGTGATGCAGGAGGAAGGGGTAGCTGTGAGCCTTGCTTTGGAAAGGAACTTTGCAGAACATAGAATCATAGAATGGTTTAGGTTGGAAGGGACCTTTAGATCATCTGGTTCCAACTCCCCTATCACGGGCAGGGCACCTCTCACTGGACCAGGCTGCTAAAGGTCCCATCCAAACTGGCCTTGAACACTTCCAGGGAAGGGACATGGCCAACCTGTTCCTGTGCCTAACCACCCCCACTTTCATCCTAAGATCTAATCTAAATCTACCCTTTTCTGGCTTAAAGCCATTTGCCCCCTCATCCTATCGTATCACTACAAATCCTTGTAAAAAGCCCTTTCCCAGCTTTCTTATAGGCCCCCTTCAAGTACTGGACGGCTGCTCCAAGGTCTTTAGGCTGAACAGCCCCAACTCTTGCAGGCTGTCCCCATAGCAGAGGTGCTCTATGGGTACATCAGTACTAGGTTTGCATTCTCAAAGCAAGGGCTTATAATCTGCATTCTTACAAGCACAAAACCTGCCCTGGGTGAGTGATGGTGTGCTGGGACATAGTGGTCACTCAAACGAAGAAGAAGCCATCAACACAAAACCAGGCTCAGGAATACAGTTTTGATATACTCTTGAGGTTGATGCTGTGTTCCTTTCATGGATGTTCTGCACTCCTAATGCTCAACATCCCTGGGGGTTGCATCTGCCTGTACAAAGGCTGGTTACTGCCTACCATCGGTGGTCAATACCTGCCCTTCTTAGTAGTCACAGTTTGAGGGTGTAGCTGCTCACAAATCCTTTCTTGCCTTGGGAACTGAGGAGAAAGCAACACTTCACTGTGCAAGGGAGGGAATGTGAACTGTAGGCTTGTATCTTTAAATGGTTTTATGCATTCTGTCTACAGGCAGTGTGGGAAGCACCACTGCGATCGCTGAGGTGCACTGCTGATGTTTATTAGCAGTTTGCCACTTAACACTCGGAATAAACAGGGAAAATGTTCCCTGGAGCCAGGGCACAGACAACTTAACCTAGAGACAAACAAGTGTGTTGAATCTGAAGTGGCGGTTACGCTTGATTAGGTCTGTCAATCATTCTGCTACTCTACAAGAGGCACCATCCGAGCTTGTGTAACCCAGTGCCTGTGCTCCATTAATCTGCCTAACGAATCTGAGGTGATAGGTGTTGGATCTAAAAACCAAATTAACTACAAATACCTACATTTAATAACAATTGTGCAGTTCATTCACAAGTCCTCAAGGAAGGAAGCCAGAGTCAACCAAATGATGAAATCTTATCAATGGCATCCTAAATGAGGGCTGACCCTCAATGGTAAGTAGGTTCCTTACAAATACAGATGACAGCATCTACTCTGATGCTTCCATCAGAGAAATGAAAACGTTTCTTACATACTTCAGCAGAGAAATCCATGGAAATACAAGCATTATAGAACAGTGTAGTGAAAAGATCTTACAACTTTTCATCATTAGCATAAAATTAATTACCATGTTGTTATTAGCCATCAAATAGAACGAAATAACAAAGTTAAAAACAAATAAATAAATAAAGTCTAGCTTCTGTTTTTTTTGTTTTCAGTTGGATAGTTTGGGATCAAGAGGAAAAAAATATCCAAACATTTGCCATCAGTGCTGTCTGGATGCATTTCTGAAACAAATCCCCACAAACCCAGCCGACAAAATCCAAGTAAAAAGACCCTTTTCATAGGAAAAAGTTCCAGACAATCTTAAAGAGATCCAGTCCTAATATATCAGGAAAAGAAATAAACTCTACCACTACCTGTGTCCCTGTGTCTTCCATCACACAGCATCCTATTAAATTCCAGAAAAAAAGAGTTCAGGAGTGCCATTCTCCATCTGTCCCACATGCTGTTCCATTTTTTTATTGGAACTACAAGAAAGGTAAAAACAACTCCAAACAAATCTCCTTCTCACTCTACAGGCTATAAAGAAAAAGAACATTATCTAAGAAAATCCACTAAACCCCAACTTTCGCATGTGCAGCTGTACAGCAGCCAGAAATGAGAGTGGAGGATTTCCACCACAGTGTGTTGGGTACAGAGCACACGTCCTGCAAGAGCATTCACAGCTAACCCTGAACAGAGTGACCAGCAGCCTTAAACCTGAACCGTCTGTGTGATCTTCAATAAAGCTATTCAAACATCACACGCATTACAAACATTACAGAGGGCTCGAAAGCGTTGCATTAGGACAGAGAGAATGGTAATGAAGAGGAACTGCTGGACTACTACTGGGCCCACAAGGGGTTCCAACAAAAATACTGAAAGATTCAAACCTGTGACTAGTTCTCTGATTTCCAAATCTGTAGTCTTGCGAAGTAACCGTACTAATGCTGGGATCCCACCACAGTTTTTCAGAGCAATTTTGTTGTCATCGTTTGCCTTCCCATACACCAAGTTTCTCAAGGCTCCACAGGCACTACGGTGGACTTCTGTCATCCGATGGTCTAACAGGTCCACCAGTAATTGTATTCCGCCTTGTCTTCTTATCTGAAACAGGCCAAAGTGATAATCATAAAATTAGGGAATGAACACCAGTATTGTATATGCTGTCCAATCACAGAGTCACAGAATTGAAGAATAGCTGGGATTAGAAGGGTTCACAGAGATCATTATATAGTTCCAACCCCCTGCCATGCCTCTCACTAAACCAGGTTGCCCAGAGCCCCATCCGACCTGGCCTCGAACACTTCCAGGGATGGAGCAGCCACAGTTTCCTTGGGCAACCTGTTCCAGTGTCTCAGCACGCTCACAGAGAGGAATTTCTTCCTAAGATATAATCTGAATCTGCCCTCTTTTAGCTTTAAACCATTCATTCTTGTCCGATCACTAGAGTCCCTTGTAAAAAATCCCTCTCCAGCTTTCCTGTAGCCCCATCAGGTACAAGAAGGGCTTGCTATAAGGTCCCTCTAGAGCCTTCTCTTCCCCAGTCTAAACAGGCCCAGCTCCCTCAGCCCATGCCCACAGCAGAGGTGCTCCAGCCCTCTGATCATCCTCGTGGCCTCCTCTGGACTTGCATCAACTTGCAGGTGACACTTCTTTTGTTCCAGCTCAGGCCAAGGTTGGCCTTCAGGGCTGCACCCACACCTTACCAACTCTGTCTCAAGCTTTATGCATGTATCGTGTCGGCAAAGGTGCGACAGTAGCGTCACAGAGCTGCTATCATACACTGATGTATTATTTTTTCAGTGGCAACATACGATTTAGATTGGCTATAAGGAAAAATGTCTTCACTGGAAGTGCTGTGAAGCATTGGAACAGGCTGCCCAAGTTGGCGGTGGAGTCACTGCCCTTGGAGGGGTTCAAAAGTTTTGTAAATGTGGCGGACCTGCCTCGGCTGGGGAGCTGGCAGTGCTAGGTTTGTGGTTGGACTTGATGATCTGCACGTTTTTTTCCTCCCTAACTGATTCTATAATTCACTGCAGATTGAGATCGAACAATGATTCAGCCTTTGAGTTGAGTTACACTGAATTACTCTCTGATAAAACACAAGTCCTGTCCTTCTTCCACTGGTTGATCCCTTTCTTTTTTAGCAGCAGCAAGACCAGGTAATAGAGCAGGTTTATAGTTCAAAATGGGTTTATACCAAGATGTTACAGTATTAAATTGTTTTAATGTCTACACAGTCACAGCAGAGCTTTGGGCTAAATACCAAAGTGCTAGGGTTAAAGATAAACGAAGACACTTCCCCTGGCATGGGCACTGTGTCAGTGTCTCACATCCAACTTTCTGAGCAGTGTGCATGTCACCTGGAAGATGATGGCTGCTGGCTCTGCACAGAGAGCTCAGAGAGGTGAGTGGACGTTGGTAAAACACATCAACTTCAGGCAGAAAAGTACATTAATCTTCACGAGAGCCCATGCTTCTACTGCTCAGACAAATTACAACACCTTTCACGTTAGAAACCACAAAAAAGCCCCCAGGAAAGGTCCTGCAATACATCTTGCTCGTCACATCTTTACCCACGCCAACAAGACAACCTGCATGTGCTCCTTGCCAAGAGAGGAAAAATTCACCAAGTTTATCTGGGAGGGCTGGGGAATGGGATTTGTTTGCTTGTTTTGACAGTCCATCACCATTCTATCTCAAGATCAAAATAAATTTGCTTCCCCTACCACCCAGACTTTCAACGCCAGGCATAGCACTACACGAGGGCCACCTACGTGACAAAACAGATGACATTGGTTGGAATAGATGAAGAACAAAACTGCATGCATGGGTTCTACAACAGGTGAATCAGTCAGCAAGCTTCACACTTGCAACCTCTGAAAAGAAACCGTATCAGAGAGAAGGTGGTTTAAAAATACACAAGTGGTTCTGGCGTGATGAGTAATATCAGGAATGCCAGAATGAAAACACGCCTGCTGGTCCCTGCGAGTTACATTTTTAAAGCAAAACATGCTGAATGAAGGTTTTAATTGCTTCGCTGATAAAAAAAGATGAGAATGAGAAGAAGTATTAACTCTGGAGCAACAATCATCTGTGCAGTAAAATTAACCTGAAGATACAAAGGGCTCTGCCTCTGCCATCGTGCCTGGGCTGTTTTCCCCGCTGTCCCTCTCTGACACAGCCGAGTGGCGTCTCATGCTCCTCAGCAATTTATTTGCAGATGCTCTCTGCTGACATGCTTTGCTATATTCTGCTCCTTTCTGAGGGAACATGTGTTGAAGTGCCACACTCAGTTGCCGTTCCTGAGGGCACCTTCCTTTCCGGGCCATGGCACCCAACAGCACACACCGACATTCCACTCAGGCAGGTTCTCCTAGCCCAGGAACCTGAAGGCAGCAGCAGGATTGAAGTGATTCAAAGACACTTTCCTACGGGCATGGCATTCAGTAGTCACCAAAAGTGCACTTCTGTCCTAACAAAACAAAAAAGGTAATAGAGCAGGAATGAAACGGATGCTTCCTAATGAGTTATCTAACCAGAGGTTCATAAACTCTAATGAAGAAGGAACCTGGGGAGGACAAGACTGGCTTTGCAACCTGTCCTTGAATTTCCAGGCTCAGATAGCGAGCAAAATAGCTGAGTCACACAGACAGAGGTGAAACTGATTCTTCACATCTGGGAGCTCAGTTTCTGGGGCTCTTCTTATCTGGACTACTGTTTTGCTTGGCTTGTCTCTCACCCCACAGTAGTCTTTCCATCCCGTAATGACAGAGCCCTTTAGTGCTGTACTCCTCAGTGGGTTTAACTATGCCTGACAAGTGTGGGGCTGTGATTGATGTTACCAGAATCTCCTTACGTTTATGACAACTGAAGCAGAGGAAATGAAATTATTTGTTCAAGTCCTTTGTGGAGTTAGGAGCCGCAGCCTGGAGGGCAATCTGACCTAGTGAGTCTCTTGGGGCAGGTTTCAGTCCGAGTTATGTTCTCACAGCTATAGCGAATTCTGCAGCATTACTGTCAAATATCTTGGTGAAGAATACCGAGATGAGTGGACAGGCCTCAATTTACATCGACAGGACATCAAATGCTACTCCCTCAAAGGGCTTTTGATAGAAACTTCTGCCTTTCTCTTTATATGAAGAAAATATATATGAATATAATATTCATTGACACATGAATGGCTGCTGCCTTGCTAAAAAAGAATCATAGAATCACAGAATTGTTTAGGTTGGAAGGGACCCCTGAGATAACCTAGTTCTAACCCCTTGGTCATGGACAGGAGCACTTCTCACTAGACCAGGCTGCCTAGAGCCCCATCCATCCTAGCCTCAATTTCAGGGATGGAGCTGCCACAGTCTCCTTGGGCAACCTGTTCCAGTGCCTCAGCACCGTCACAGAGAGGAATTTCTTCCTTAGGGTGGAGTCTCCTTCTCTGGAGACCTTCCAGACCCACCTGGATCTGTTCCTGTGCAGCTTGGTCTAGGTGATCCTGCTGTGGCAGAGGGATTGGACAGGATGATCTTTCGAGGTCCCTTCCAATCCCTGGTGATTCTATGATAAGTGATTGATGGTATGTCTAAAGCAACACAGACATACCTGGTTACTGCATGATTTCAGCAGATGAATGGTCTGACAGTCTGCTTTTCTAATTCAAGATAAGAAATTGGATGATTGGATGGATGGATGGATGGATGTGTGAAAAGGGCTGTACAGGTTATGCAGATAGCTGGAATGTGAGGACAGCTCTTTGGTGAGGCCATCTGGCCAACGGATGTCCAGAATATAAAGACATGCAACAGGAGAAGTAATAAACTATACTGATGTATGAAAACCCCTACGGAACAAGAGACAATTCCAAAGACCAGGTCTGAGAGATGACTGGTTGATTGGCTGCTGAAAGGACAACTCAAAGGCTTGAAGAGGTTCAGCCAAAGCTTTGTTGAATGGTAAGGGAGGGTGGGGCATGCAGGGAGTATTGACTGACACAGTTATCACAGGTCCTGTGGGAAAAAGAAGGCTTAAGGAATGCTTTCAATGGATATGTGGCAGTGTGTTTAGCAGAAGGGCAAAGGTATGAAAAGAGAGATGTCTAAATGCAGGGAGGAGAAGCAACAGGACTTGTCTGTTCAAATCTTGTGATTGATTAGCACTGTGTTTTATCTTATTAAAACTGATTCCTAACATTTCTCTTGGATAAAGATGGTTTACATGCTTGATTTGCACGACACTAGTGAACCTTGAGTTGGAACAGGAGAGCAGATCCAGGAAAGACTTATCAGAGACCCTGAAGAACCAGGGGACAGACACCAGCGAGAGCAGGTTCTGAGGCTGAGCTGTCAGCAAACCAAAGTTATGAGTCAGCTACCAGAGACGTTTGTGCATGTGTGAGGTGATGACCTGTCAGCAAGCTTTGAGCCTGATCAGCTGAAGATTAAGGACCACGTATATTGTTCACTGCTTTGTGTGCACAGGGTTCTTAAGCAGCCGTGTCCTCGTGTTTGAGTTGGTCTAAGCTTCTTTAACACATGTACCTAACAAAACTTACAGTGATGCCTTCACTTCTAGGATGATCCCTATTTGATTAATTTCTTGTTAATTCCTTGTATTGGTTTTGTAGATGCATAATATATGTTAGTATATGTGACACTGTACTTGAAATGTTACCTAGGTTCCATGTTCAGCCTTCTATCACACTTGCTGAAGGATAAAGAAGAAATCACCAGCTGGTTTGTTAAGCTGGTCTCACAGAGAAGTGCCCATCGTCTCATGTTGTGGCATAAACGCGTCCCCCTCTAATTGTAAGGAACAGTTAAGACCTCAGTCCTGATCACACTGACGACTACTACCAACACTATTCCCATAGATGGAAGGAGATGGCTTATGCAGCATTAAATCACTACTCTTCTATAAAGGGTATGCTAGAGTCAGAGGATAAAATGCTAGAGTCAGAGGATAAAATACAGACCTCCAGTAAAAAAAATCCTGAGGTCTCTCTTGAGGTCTCTCTTTCTCCCTCTGAGCAAGATCTCTGGCGTTAGAGCTTTCAGTGCTTTCTCTCTGCTTTGTACTGCACTGCTTAAATAGAAACTTCACCATTCTGAGATTACACAGCATATTTTCTGTACTCCCCAAAACACTGACAGAGGGACAACTTATGCACATGGGACATATCAGGAGAAAAATAAGAGAAGCATGTAAGTAGTGCAGGAAATATTGCAGCTTTCTTCATTTACCTTTTACTCTTCACAACAAACGTGTGCCACAGCTCACACAAACCGTAACACAGCTTGAAACTGAATTACTGTCAGATTTAAGGAGCAACAGCATTATAGTCCATGGCCTTAATTGGCAGAACATGCTACCTGTCACGGATCCAGCACAGAAGCCACGTGGTTCCTCCAGGCTCTGTTAAAATCTAACAATTGGATGTGAAAACCTGGCTGGCTTGGTGCCCTAGGGATAGCAAGGTTTTCCTCGTAAGTGAGGATAAGCAGGGCTGTCAGCGTGAGCAGAATTCATGCTTTAACTTACACTACAAGTATTAGCTTTTTCACACTTGAAAGGTGGGTAACTTCTAAAACACGAACAAAATACAGGTGAGTGATCTTTCCTGGTATCTAGGTATGAGAAAACTGGCCTGAAATCTGGCTGTTGCTTATGGCTTTGTGACAGCAACACCAAAATCAAAGCAAAAAGACATTATCTCTTCTGGCTCCTACTATGGTTTTGAACTCTATTTTGAAATAAAATGTATTTTATTCATCCCAGCAATGAAGAAGAGAAGCAAAACCCTTTCTTTCGGTCACTGCATAATGAAAATTGCCTCCTCCATCCCTTGGAGGGCTATAAAAATCAGAGCTAGAGAGATGAGAAAGGAAGAAAAGTGAAGCTTCAAGTTTTAAACTGTTTAGTCAAAGACTGTTAGATAATGAAGAATTCTAATACAGCCTAAAAATATTGCTGTGATAGAAATCAAAACACCCTTCCTCTTCTATTTATACTCATCAAGTGGGTATCCGAGATACTGTTCAAACTGCACCAGTAGGTATAACTGAAACATCCTCTTCTGCATTTAATTCTGCCCCACCTGACGAAGTGAGACATAATGGAAATAGAAGAGGAGTAAGACCAGGTGACAAACATCGTTAGAGACCCAGCCACCTCTCCCAATGAGACATTAAGTGATCCACTATGAATAGATCCACAGTCTTAATATGAAGGTTAATCCATGGCTAAGTGTTCATTTTCCACATTTTCCTTAATAAACACTTTGAATAACTCTTCATACAAAGCAGATGAAGGAAATCTACCAATCAAGCCTCTTCAGACATCTTAGATACCAACGGCCAGCTTAAATGACATAACACACTATTTCACCCACTGCTTCCTCTGTGACATATCCAATGTTTAGGAAATAGGTGTCGACTTGGAAACACAGGGAATTATTTCTAATGACACTGTGTCTGTCACCCACAGAACAGAATTGAAAAATAACCGACTGCTAATACAGGTAACAGAATACACCCAGCGAACCTCAAACTAAAAGGACAACCAATTTAAGTCTGCTTCTGGAAATTTATAGTAAGGATTGATTTTCATTTTCTCAGATGCCCTTTTCCTACCTTACAGAATAAGTGACTATTTCACAAGCAAATGGATTTTGAGCAATCCGTTTCCTCAGCTGTGGGAAGGAGAAGCTACAAGCAGGCAGAACCAAGTATCAAAAGCACTTTTAAGTAGTAGAAATACTCCTGAGCCACTCTGTGACTGTGGCCACGCTGCTCCTCCCAGGTTCACTAAGCAGACCGAGGCACCACAGGAAAGTCCAAGAGGGCACCTGACCTCACTACCAGTTCTACAGGGTATCTGTGAAATCAGTACCTTTCTAGATTTTCTATTCATGAAACCTCTCTGTTACTTCTCTTTGCCTTGCTTACATCACTCCAACAATTTTAATCTAAGAGCTAAAACCCCACTGTACATCCGAGAAAGGCTTAGAAGGTGGGGAGACTCACTGTAGCTTCTTTCAGAAGGTTGACTGCTAAAACGTAAACGATGTGAAACGTGAAGTCAAAACCCATCAGAACATGGGGATCGTATTTAGTACAGTCCTTCTCTTGGCTCAAACTTTCACTTTTCTCCACTATTTCTCCTGCTCTGCCCGTGGAACAGCAGGTAGACAATACAAACCCAGTACCCTGCAGGCACACGAAATTTATTACAGACAAATTTACCTGTAACATCATAGGGTAATTTAGTCTCATTAGCAAAGTCATTTGCTACAAGTTTTAAAAAGTGCTGAGCAATTTTAGCTTAAAATAGAGCTGAATGTTATGCAAATTGCTGCACTAGCTCCGAAGTCTAATTTGTTTAAGGAATCTAAATCAAGGATTGGATCAAGGTCCCATTTAAGAACTGCTTTGTCATTAGGAGTTGTTGGCTCAGACACAAAGGCAACATAAACCTCTGAACAGGCGTAATTTAAACAAATGCAACCACTGGTACGTATATCATTTCTTGCTTTAAGTTAAATAAGAGCTATTACCTGTGTCTCTGAAGTGATCTCTTTAAATCCTGGCATCTATGTGTGGGGTTAAGAGACTCAACAACATGTTCTGAACAGGAGGAGACTTAAAATCATGTTCTAAAATTGCCCTGAAAAAGTATGAACAGGTGTGCTGCCTTCTCTGTAAGTCTTGACGCATACTGCACTGGAATGCATCTTGTTTCTCATGCTTCGTAGGAAAGCTATGCCTAATACAAATCATGGTTTGAACGTGACTTTATTTTTCACTAAGAAGAAACCTCTAGCCAGGTATAATTTTCCTATAATAGCAAAGTAGTTTACCCTAATACTCAAGCCCCATTAAACTTAATATTTAATTAAATTAGGAAAAACACACACATAGTAAAGCCTTTGGAAGTACTGTAGTGACTTGATTTGATTTCGGGTCTTTGATTTTCAGCATGGTCAAAACCGCTTTACAGATAATGCAAGGGCAATGTCAATTGAGGATGCAAGAGACATTGTCATTACCTGAGCACTGATCTGACACTGCCTAAGTTAAATGAAAAATGATGATTAATGCCAAGGATTTGGGTATCTTCCTTTCAGGCATTTAAAAAGGATTAAGCTGGCTGAGCGTGCTTGGCGCTAGAGTTTGATCTGGGGTTTGGTTCTGTTCTTGTTGTGTGTATGGTTGGACTCGATGATCTGGGAAGTCCTTTCCATCCACGAATATTCCGTGATCGTTTTTACAATGGTGGAACAACAAGCTCACCAGTAAGACCACAGTAAATTCCTTTTTTTCAGTCATTTCAGGCCAAACGCTAGACCAAGCTTTACCTAAAGGTCACAAAGGCAGGCTGTGGCACAGCTCTGACAACCACCTGTAACTTAAGAATCTCAGTGCAAAACCTCCCTTTCTCTATTTAGGTATTATACATGGACTGAAAGTCAGCACAGGTAAACCTGCCTCAGATCCAGTGTCCTTCATAATACACACAGCAGCGTCTGCAAGACACATTTATATAGGAGTGTGTGCTCTAACGAGGTGTTAGGACTCGCAGAAGATGCAGAAACCCTTAAGGTTAATGACAAAATGAACGTGAAAAGAATGGCTTCCAGTGTGCAATCACACCATTTCTAGAACTCGGCGCAGTACAGCCTGGACTGATTCTTCTCTTCTGAAGGGAATATATGGGAACATTCTTGAAGATAAAGAGGAAACTGTCCAAATGCAGCGATGTTTATTAAGGATGCAAAGGAAAGCTTCAGGCAGGACAGTTCAGCAGTTACTCTTCTATTTGGCATCTTTCCATGGTTATACTGAGGGGGAGCATCAAGAGTTGTGGATTTAATGGCAAAAAATTAATTTCCTAGCTCACAGAAGGAAGTCATTGGTGCCACAAACCCTGAGTGACCTGTTACACCTTTGCAGCTGATGGCAGCCAGCCATCTTCTGTGAGAGCAAATCGGTGATAGCGTGTGAAACTGCACAATTTCATCCCTTTATAGGGTGACCTCATACAAAGGAATAAGCTGTCATTACAGGAAGAAAAATTGATGTGGAAGAATGAATCCTGTGTTTAATAGGATGTGCTCTTTTAAAGAAGTGCTCTCTGATGAGTATTTTTAAATGCTTCTCTTTTCCTCTATCCCGTCTGCTCTTTCTTGGCATCCAGGCTTAGCTCCTCTGGCTCTGCTCACAATCTCACCATTGTTGGTGTAAAAGCCCTCTCCTAAGAAGAAAATGCCATCTGGAAGGGCCTTCTTGTTCTCTTCTGCCTGATCAACTCTTCCTTTGCCTTCAAATATCTGATCAAATTTCTTCCCTCCTTTCCTTTTGCATTTTAGTGAGATTCTTCACTGTCATCAAAGAAAGAATAATTTATATAACGAATTGCTAAAGTATTCCGCTGCCTAGTAATATTAACAACCTGCTGACTCCTCATGTTCCCTTTCAACCGTGAGATCTTCAACAACAACCGGGCATTGCTGAACAGGACACAGAAAACCCAGCTTGTTTTGTTTTTTGACCAAACATCGGCCACAATAATGCAGTTTCTTTAAGTCTATGCTAATGTCTGCCACACCACCTGAGCACCAGGCACAGGGAATACAGGTAGAGAATGAGAATCCTGCCTTGCAGTCAGCAATACTTAAGGAGACTCCAAAATAGCACCTGTGGAAACCTTCAGGCAGCAGCTACAATCATATTTTTCAATAAAGACTAACACTGACCAGTTGGAGCAGCACAAAAGTGATAGCTTTTGCAAGAAATAGCAAGCCCATCTCTACCCACTGTTAGTGTTTATCACACTTACTTCACTGTACTGGTATGGTCAGAGCTGGTAGGCTAAAAATAACATTTCTACCAAAAATATAAAGTCTAATTCACTTCAGAAGTGACTTTTTTGTGGAAAAGTAAATGACTTCTAACACCTTAGCAGCCAGCTGGGGCATCTTCCCATAAACAGGTACACACCTGGTTGGAAAAAGAAGGAGAAGAGAAGGACATTTGCAGACCTCATTGCTAAATAAAAGACTGAGCAGGGCATTTCTGTTTCTGTAGCAATAAAGCTATGTTGAGAGCAATGTGATGACATTCAGAGTCTGGCTGTGATCAACACATGCATTAGAAAGAACACCTACCAGAAAGAATATGGTCACCAGAGGAAAATGGTCTCTTGCTGAGAGAGACCACAGCCATTTTTCAGGCTTTTGACTGAATTTCTTTTTCATAATTGTCTTCTATACAGTAATCTCACTTCCTTTTCTTAGGTGGGGGACAGAATCAGGGGGTAGCGTTCCACACTTCAGCTACAGAATTAAAATACTTTAGAGAATGTAATAGTAAAATGACAAAAGGTACTGGGAAACCCCAAAGAGCAGGCACTCATGGCTGCTGTTTTGCACTTCTCTGCAAATTTTCAGTGCTACTCAAAACACAAAGGCCTTTGTTGTACCAAACATACGAGCAGACATTTCATACAAATCACACTGAAGTCTTACAAGGGTTAGGAGCAGTTATCACCACACAAAACCAGAACTGCAAGGTAGGAGGGATGGTCAGGTTCAGGGATCAGATCACCAATTGCCTTTATGGTAGACAATATAAATCACAGAATAGAATTCTATGGTTAATCACTGTTTCAGTAGACAATATAAATCACACCTAACAGAAGAAAGCAAGCATTCCAGGATACGTATACTCAGAATTTCTGGATAAAATGGCCGTTAATTGCAGTACAGCAATTTGATGCTCTTCGGTGATCGAAGTAAATGAACTTGATTATCTTTCTGCCAGATAACTGCAGAGCTGAAACTTTAACAATCGCCTAGCATTTCAAATGGATGCACTGCATCTCTTTTTTTGTCTTCTTTTCACAGTACCAGAAGTCTGGAAGCACATTCTCAGGTGGGCTGCTTAAATAAATGTATTTTGGCATGTTTTCAAAGACAGTTTACATATTATGAAGTGAGGAATATATGAGAGCTCTGAATAACCACGAATGAAGGGAGGAAATCTTCATTGCATCTGTTATCCTTTTTCACAGAAAAAGCCTGGAGAGCTGCCTAGTGCTCTGCTGGTTTATACACTTACCTTCACCCTTCCAGCTTTTGAGTCTGAAGTTTACAAAGGCTGATGTCCTAATGGGATGGATTAGACCAACAACAGTCAGTCTTTTCCCTAAATGGTTAGCAACAAACATAAAAATCAAGCCATCTTCTTGCATCCAATCTGATAGCTACCCAAGGGCTCTCAATCTACAGCTACCAGGAGGCAGCACAGATTGTACAACGAAGAAATTGCTCTCAGTATTTAAGTGCCTCTCTCAGAGATTAATCAATTCTTTTACTCAAAAACTAATCTGTGAACAAGGATAAGAAAAGTGTATGGGGAAAGCGCGCAGCTAAACCATTCAGCAATACCTTTAAGAGGGGTCTCTTTTCCAGTGCACATTCTTCATTTTAACATTCACATAAATATTTTTGTAAACGTGTTATTACTCTAAAAATGTTCAAGGTGATGGATGCAACCAGTGCACTGCTGCCAATACATTCCAACCCTGTTCTTACGTACTTGGGAATTGCCCTAGCATGAAAAAGCCTGTAAAGGAAAGCTGCCCCAGGGGAAGAGACCTGCTGGGTGATCTATGCCAAGGGTGAAAAGAATGAGGCACCAGCAAGCCAGCACCACTGCACAGCTCTGAAAAACATGTGACAGCAGAGCTTGATCTCAGTTTACCTTTGCATGTCAGGCTACAAGATGCCAGAATGGGGACAGATTTATGTGCACAACACATGTCCCTGATTAGCAGTTATCTCAGAGAGGGCCAGGGAAGGCAGCTGGGGCTGTTAACAGCTTCACTCATTCAATTTTAATTGACTCCCCTGTGTTTGTCAGATCCCACGGAGCTGCCTTCCTTCTTTTTCAGCTTGTGCCAAAAGCTGAACTGGTCCCATTAACCACAGGGAACAAGCTCAAAATGCCTCCTGATCAGGTACAGAACAAAGTCTACACATAGCTGTTGGAACTACACTGTAGATACTACCTGCATTAAACTTCAAGATCATAGACCAACAGTCACAGTTCGAGCTGCAAACTACGTGAAATTAAACTCTACCTACACCATTATACACTAAAGCAGGCTTTGACACAGCCCGATAGCTTAACTTTCATCTTCTGCATTTGTATTTAGCATGCAAACATCTCTCCTTGGTAATCCTAAGCAAATTCTCACACGCTTCAGTGAGATCAAGACTAGACCACTAGCTGGGTACCGAACAATGATGGGTACAGTGTTTCAGTGGCACACAATCAATCAAAGCATAAAAAACTAACTAGGTAAAAGGACTGACAGTAACGTGTCAGGCAATTTTTCCTTTCTCTAATGATAACAAATGAATTAATTTTGAGTAAAAAGGGTCCATTTCTTTCATAACTCTTTTTTAATACATAGAAATGATGATGATAAAGCTGACAAATGCATATAAATTTTACCTCTGCTTTTATTTTATTGTCTCCAAAACAGAGGTGTTGTAAATAGGCTGCAGCATTGGACTGTACTGAGGGAAACTGGTGCTGTAACATCTGTATAACTTCTGGAAGCTCTGGATCTCGCCATCCAAACTCTCTGTGCAAAAGAAAACAAACAACCAAGAAAGATCCATCAAAAAATCTGCTGTTAGTGGATAAATGTGGCAACAGTTCAACAAAGACAGACACCTTTAAGTACAATCTTAATGTTTTCTCCTCACATGATTTTCAAAGCAAACATTAAAATAGAAGGTATTTTTTGTTCACATTTCACTTCTCTGCAGAAAATGAAGGTTATGTAAAGTATTGTTAAGGGTAACTTTATGAAATCATATACGAAATTCATAACTTCATGGAATTATGTCTCGAACCGGTGAAGCTTTCTAAATAAACAAGGCCACATGAAATCTGAATGTAAGAAAATAAGCACAATACATACATGTAAGAGTATACTCCCTCTATTAACATATGGAGGCTAGAATGAGAACCACAACTGTTTGGCTACTAAAAAGTCCTTTTTACTTACTGCAGTCTTTATTTGATATAAATTGGTATCTTATATCAGTGTCAAACTATGATGGAGTTCCAGCCCAGTTTAAGAAAGGGGTTGGACCGGATCACCTCCACATGTCTCTTCCAACCTCAGCCCTCTGTGATGCTACAATTACACAACATATATTTATACACCGGATTATTTTACGTATTCCTTCACACTGCTCCACCTAAAGCAGCTAGGCAAACACAAAGACTGCCTGGGCAAGCACAAAGACTCACATCTTTGCACTTTTCTTTAATCCAACAAAGCATGAAACACCATTAGCATCGAATGAAACAACTGAATCCAAGTGTGTTGAACAAGTCCCAGTGGGCATTCTGCAGCTTCCAGAACTGAACTTAAAATCAATCTAGCACTTCAACTAAATTCTTCCCCTCTGTGTTCCAGAGTAAATCATTCATGGAAATGGCTTTGGGCTTTGTGTCCCAAGAGCCAGAGAGACACATGCTGGCACTCTGCATGAGATACTTAACTCTCACATGCCTTTTCCCTAAAGGCTAATTTTTGTGTAATATATGTGACACGCAAATTCATGAAGCCTTCCACGTTTTTGTCTGAGGAAGAGGAGGCTGAGGGGAGACTCTATCATTCTCTACAACTACCAGAAGAGACACTGTAGAGAGGTGGGTACTGCTCTCTTCTCACAGGTCAGTAGTGATAGCACAAGAGGGAATGACCTCAAGCTGTACCTGTGGGAATAGTCAGGCCTTGGACCAGACTGCCCAGGGAGGTGTCTGAGTCACCATCCCTGGAGGTGTTTAAAGATTGTTTAGATGTGGTGCTTAGAGATCTGGTCTAGTGCTGAATTAGGAAGAGGAGGGTTATTGGTGGGACTTGATGATCTCAAGTGTCTTTCCCAACCTGGATGGTTCTATGACACACATTTTCACCACCTTCCATCTAATGCTACACACAGAGTTAGCAGAGGGAAATTTCAGGGAAAGACTTGTGAAAAAGTTTGTAAGTTCTCTGTTACAGTTACCACGATCACCCCGGAGTTCACGGCCAAAAAAGCCCCACAAGAGCTGTTGTAGAGCCCAACTATAATATCTGAAAAAAATATTCCTGATTATTGATTTCCTTTCAAAATTACAGAGATTGTGCAGCACTGAGTTCAAGGCAGCTCTGCAGCCTGTCAAGGAAAAGCAAGGCATCTGTACTTCAACATGCAAGAGTTTCCCAAGACTTTTCTTTGAAACAAGACTGATTTTGCATTACTAATGAACTATCGCTGAACAGGGGTATTGTCTGTTCTATTTCGTATGAGATGTTTGCTAGACTGAGTTGGCAGTACAGTTATATCTTTATGAAGATCAAGCATATAAATAGGACACGTAGAAAGATGCACTCAGTATCGGCTATTTTTCTCCTGATGAATCAGATGTTAATTCTCCAATACAAAATTTGAAATTAAGTGTTTAATACAAGAAATAAATGCTCAGTATTAAAATAAGTAAATCACATCCAGAGTTTTGCAGTGAATCTTCGTATGACACACACTGCTGGGAAGCTTCTACAAGAGACCTTTTAGAAATGTTCAGAAAGATCTTCAGATTTAATTGATATTTTGAAAAGTCAGCTAACGTTGTAAGAGGTACCAGGGAAGGCTGGAAACTTTGGCAGGCAACGATGGCAAACATGACATTTGCTGTGAAACCAGCTTACTATGACTCGATTAATGGGTGAAAAGGAAGCAATTCTTTGGTTAAGCACTTATTTTCTGCCTCCTACAAGAATGGCTTTCAGCCAGCTGAAGACACGTTCCGTATTTCTTTTTAAAAATAGAAAATAAAAAAAAAGCCCAAATCCACCAGCCCTATTGAGGACAAATTAATTTACCTCCACTTCTAATCTATTTTCATTTTCAGTCCTAGATGCCAAGTACAGGTGTTGGCATTTTGGAGAGAATAAAAAATACCACAAGAAAACAGCATGTAGAACAAAACAGGGGGGAGCATTTGAGATTAGTTGTTTTACACCAAGTAACTAGAGTTAGACCTTCTATCACCTTTTTATTTCAACGGAAATTTCCTCCTCCAACACATCAGAGAGCAAAAGCTAAACTCCTGTTGCATTTTTTAAAGAGGCTACAAAGCAGGTTTTACTAGCTGGTAACTAAGGATCCCGTCAGTTCTAGATAGCACTGAAGAAGCAGGTGTGATAGCTGTCTACTCTGCAGCCACTGGTTACAGTGGTCTTAGGAGAACTTAGCTTTCTATTTCCAATGTACATTATTAGAATAGAACATTCATATCTGATCAAGCAACTGGCACAGACGAGCACTGACATTCAGAGCTATTCCTGGCTCAGCAACGATCCACAAAGGCAGCGCTGTGAAGACACCTGCTATGAAGAACCATATGCTTGACAAAGACTCAACTGCCACCAAACACGTATCACTGAAAGAGAATGGACCATTCAGTTCCTCTGTGAACAGTGTTTTTTGAAGCGTGAAATAAAACAAAAGGTACTAGTAGTCTGGAATCTCCTGTTTTCTGTTGGGAGAGTCTTGTCTGGTCTTTGTTCAGAGAAGAGCTAAGTGTCACTGGAGCTGGGCACAGTAGCCATCTTGTCCTTTAGAATGTGCTGAATGGAGAAAGAGTGGAAATTTGGAACCTGAGAGATCAGTGGAGGAAAGGTTTCACCTGTAATCTGTTGTCCACTGAAATGGAGGAAGAGTTCCATCTGCAGAAATCAGTGAACTAGAACAGAGGAGTTGCTTAGGAGCAGATGGAAAAGCGAACTTACCCTTAAAGGAACCAGTGGCACTGAGGAACTGATGTCTGGACTGAAAGATGGTTATCAAGTTTCCATGAGGAAAAGAACTGCTGGAGTCTTCTTTTCCCCAAGTGGATGGAGGTAGCAGATCAGCCCCGTGGTGTAAGAACATGGGATTAATCTCTGCATGTCTTTGTGTTGGGGTTTCTTACACCTAAATGAGGCCAAACTTTGCTTTCCCCTGCAACATTATCAGTGTTTTTGAGACTCTGACACTCCTCGCTTTTTTTTTTGATCTGGCCCATTAGCACATTAACTGTATTAATTGCTTAATCTCCTCCTGGACTTGATCGACAGGATCAACCGATGACAATGTGAGACAGACTGGTGAAAGAGAGGGTTTTCACTTATGAAGTGGAGCTCAAAGACAAAGAATACAAACTGAGCTAAGAATAAACTGTCTTAGCTTTCTAACTCTTCTGCATTGTGGCATTACTAATGTCAGACTACAAGACCTTCTACTGAACTTCTGCCTACAGAGATGTACCACTCTACCTGCTTTTTCCCCCTCACTTTCTTCCTGGAACAAAATACTCTGATGTAATTTAGGGCAGATTTGGAAGCACCAGGCCACTGAACAGACACTAGAGATAGTTTTTTCTATGAATAAATCTGTAAATTCTAACAAAACAAAGAAATTAATCTACGTTAATTCCAACCTGTGTGGGGTGAGCCATGTGACTGATGCAAAAGCATTTGCTGTCACACAGAGCACACACACAGACAGCTCGCCAAAGCTGTAGCTCTTGAATCTCATGCATATTCACCATGTGAATAGCAAAAATGGAAACAGAAGCAGCATTTCATTTCAGATTCCAATGACACGTAGAGTACGGCAAAAGTTTCTTTCAGAGCTTGGAAGCAACTGAGGAAGCAAACGTAAGAGAGGTATGTTTGTCCCAACAGTTAATGTTTTCATTTGAGAAACACACTAGATCTACTCACCTAGAAACACTGCAACCTGTTAGCTCAGGCAGTGTTAGGATGCCCTGCCATACCTGGATCCGCTTCACCCAAACAATGATTTCACTTATCCAAATGGACAGCACTCTGAATTCCAGCAACGTATCATTTCGATATTTATGTGTATAATATGAGAGCAATTACCAACACTTGACTGTGCTTCAGGCTATATTTTTAACTAAGCATGTAGCTTACATCGTCCCTAAATTTCAAATCTAGACAAATATGAAACAGCTGTACAAACATTTGGCAGCTCTGCAAACAACATGGATGCTGCTCTTGGGTTACGACTTACTCCTCAGCCGATGCTTCTGTGTGGCTTAAACTAGAACAACTATGCGGGATTTAGGATGTATTTGTGTCTGCTGATGAGGGTGCAGAGAAGGACATGGTGTACCAGGTGCACAGAACTCCTGCACAGCTCTACCAAGCAGCTAAGCTATTATTAGCTATTCTTTAACAGAATCGTAGAATCATGGGATGCATTGCATTGGAAGGGACCTCCAAAGGTCATCTAGTCCAGCTGCCCTCCAACAAGCAGGGACATCTTTAACCAAAACAGATTGCTCAGATCCACATCAAGCCTGACCCTGAATGTCTCCAGGAATGGGGGTCTCCACCACCTCTCTAAGTAACCTGTTCCAGGGATCCACCACTCTCTGATTCGAGAACTTTTTCCTCATGTCCAGCCTAAATCTACACTTTTCCGGATTAAAACCATGACCCCACATCCTATCATTCCCTGACTTTATGAACAGTCTTCCTCAGCCTTCTGATAGGCTCCTTACAGGGACTGGAAGTGTCCCCTGAGTCTCCTCCTCTTCAGGCTGAATCACCCAACCTCTGTCAGCCTGTCTTCATCAGACAGTGCTAACCTGAGATCTCAGGGCTAATTCAGCACTTCAAAAAATGTTCTTCTTAATAGAGCAAAGTGCTAAAACTAACCTGTACAATGGCAAATCTATTCTCCTGCGGTTCAGTCGTTGTATTCTTTTATATTCCCTGATAAGGCATCACTTTCCTGGTCCTACATTACTAGCTGTGATTCAGATTTCAAAAGAAGAAAACTGTGCAGGAGTGAGCCTGTGAAGAGGCAAGATCAGAACTACTTCCACGTAATGAGAATGGTCTGGAGCTGAGCAGTCTATAGGTTTCTTTATTTTAACTGACAGAGAGGAAAGCTGATGGAATGGTCCTGGTCCACACAGAACTACTTGCAGTTCTAAGTAGTATCTACAGTTCTAAGTAGTATCTTGTCAAGAGTATCCTGATTTCATTTACAAATACCTTTTTAAGTGCAAGGCTTATGAGGAAAGGCTGAGAGACATGGGCCTGTGTAGCCTGGAGAAGACTGATCAATGCTTATCAGTGTCTAAAGGGTGGGTTGTCAGGAGTACGGGACCGGACTCCTTTCAGATGTTCCCAATGACAGGACAAAGGACAACAGGCACAACTGAGCATGAGGAAAATCTCCTTTACATTGAGGATGACAAAGCACTGGAGCAGGCTGCCAAGGGAGGCTGTGATTTCTCCCCTGAGATCGCCTGGATGTGATACTGTGCAATCTGCTCCAGGTGAATCTGCTTTAACAGGAGGGGTTGAACTAGGTTATCTCCAGATGCCGCTTTCATGGGACCAAAACATTCCATGACTGTATTCTACGATTCTAAATTTCACACAGTCATGGTTATCTATTCCAACCCCTCTGCAGTGATCAGGAAAATGTCCAACTAGATCAGCTTACCCAGAGCCCTGTTCAACTGGTCCTTGAATATTTCCAGGGATGAGGCACCTACAGCCTCTCTGGGCAAACTGTGCCAGTATTTCACCCCCCTCACTCAAAAAAGTGTCTTCCTTATCTCTAGAGTGAATCTCCCCTCTCTTATTTTAAAACCACAAGCCCTTGTCCTGTTGCAACAGGCCTTACTAAAAACATGCTCCCTGTCTTTCTTATGGGCTCCCTTGAAATAGTCAAAGGCTGCAATAAGGTCTCCTGGAGCCTTCTCCAGGCTGCACACTTTTAATGAACCTTATGAAATACATGTCATGCTATCGGTACTGATCTATAGATATTTAATCCCCTAATTCCCAGTGAGCTTTGGAGAACAAAGCTGCTTGTGTCCTGAGGCAGCCATGCCCGGTTGTAGTTGATAACGTTCTCCCTCCTCTAGACCATGAGGTTGTTGAAATGAAACTGTCTTGAAAATCTTGTTTTATCCCTTTCTCTGCAGGCATTGGATATGCAGGGTTTGCTTCTGCAGTGGCAGTTAAGAGGTAAATCAGATAAGCTATTAAGATGTCTTTAAGCTGCCTAATTTATCTTCTTTCTCCCTGCAATGCATAATGTCTTTGTAGTCCCCTACTACAGCGGAGCCATACAGTAGCTTACAACACTGCAACTGTGAGAACATGCCAAGTTAACCCTTCCCTAAGAGACCAGCTTACACCTGTGAACTCCTGGAGATGGAGAGAAGCCCTTCCTGGGGAGGATTCCAAAGAAATTCCCAAAGAAATGTCACTCAGTAGGGAGCATACGTTCTGATGTGGACATGCTTTCCCTACGGATCAGAAAGGTACAAACACAGACAGGAGACTTAAACAGCTGTCAGACTCAAGGGATTCCAGCCTTGACTCTGCCAGTGACTTCCTTGGTCAGTCATTTACTTTAATGTCTTTCTCTGCAGTTTGATAAGACTGTCTCTGGAGGCTTGTAAATTGAAATTACCTTCTTTTCTAGAACCAGTGTTCCCATTCAGAGGCCCTCAAACCTTTCCGCATTTCAACAACAGGACTAAAAAAGTTTTGAGATGCAATTTTCACCGGCCATGTGGAAATGTGTGTGCCATTTAAAGAACCAGTGTTAGTCCATGATTTTATCTGTGTGACACTTTGCAGCACGCCCCATCTTCATGAGCACAGAAAACTCTTCGGAGTTGACATTCTTTTGATGCCTAAGTAATACTGAACAACAAAAACTTAAAGATGATCCAAGTGCCACACAAATGAGAAAGCTCAGGATTTGCCCTGAAACACCAAGTCTAGAAAGCCAGGGGAAACCCCACATGTCTGTTTCTAATACTGAACATAAGAAAATCCAAACCAACCAACCAACCAACCGTTCTTATTTTCTTTTGATGCAGCTAGATTCCCACGCGATTGTTTCCAGAAATAGAGCATCTTATTCTATTCATTACAGTTGCAAGTTGTACAATGCCATACATAAATGGATTTGAATACAATCTTCTTGGCAAAGGGAAATACAGACTAATGGCTTTTCTTTGTTGCCTTGATTTCAGTTTTCTTTAAGCGTGAAAAACACCTGGTCGACTGCACGCTACCTTCTCAATGTACAATCACCACAACGATGTAACCCTGTACTTGGCACTTGGGAGATACCAAGCTGAAGGGATCAATTACAAGAGTCTAATTGTTAAAAAATAGCTCAAATGCAAAGCTGTTGGATGAAATGAAAAATATCCGGTAGGGATGAGTAGTGACACCCAAATACTATTGCTACTTCCTGTCCTATGCTCTTCATCTGCTTCAAAGCTCTGTAGAACTTGTAGGGAACACTCCTAACGCAGTACATAGGTATCATCATCGTCAGGTCAGTACAAGCCTCTCTTACAGAAAAAAAAATTAATTGCAAGTTAGAATCATAAATTCGAGAATAGCTCAGGCTGGAAGGGACCCTACAGGTCATCTACGCAACCTCCCTGCCACGAGCAGCGATGCCTCTCAGCTAGACTTGGTTGCTCAAGGCCTCATCCAACTTGACCCTGAACACCTCCAGGGAGGAGGCAGCCACAACTTCTCTGGGCAGTTGATTCCAGAATCTCTCCACCCTTGTACTGAAGAACTTCTTCCTGAGATCTAGGCTAAACCCACTCTCCTTCAGTTTAAAACCATTAGAAGAGCTCCTATTAAATGCTCATCCCTAGTTCTCAAATGTCTGAACCTTGATTCACATTTAACTATAGAAGTTTAAGACTTTAAAAAAAGCAGAGGCTCTTCAGCAGAATTTCAGGGGAACAGAGGACAAGATGAGACTTTCTGGGCCATCAAAGCTATTTTCTGACTACAAGTCTCCTGCTATTTGGCGTGTAAGCTGCAGCACACTTTCACAGAATCATCAAGGTTAGAAAAGATCTCCAAGATCACCTGGTACAACCGTCAACCCAATGCCACCATGCCCACACAGTTCAGACCATGTTTTCAAGCAGCACATTTGAGAAGCTTGTCCTCAAACTGAAGACGGCCTCCACCAGTGACATTTTAATCTATCTCATATTTTTTGACCCTAAGAAAAGCTTGTCTGCGAGTGACACACATCCCCCCACCCCCCCCAAGAGAAGAAGATTTATCACACTTACTCAGAAGAGGTGGTTTGTCATTGTTGTTTCTAACAGCGTTTTTCAATGACATCCTATTCTACTCAAAGCACCAACAAACATGTTGTGGACTCCACTTTTCAAAGTACTGCATCACAAACAAGGCTTCGCTTCTGCACTTGCAGGGGGGAAGTAAATGGAGAAAGGATGTTTTCTAGCTGGGTGTCTAGCATAATCCCTCTGTTCTCTGCTTGGGCCACACCACAATTCAGTCTCCACAATGACCCAAAAACCAGCAGAAGAATGATGAAATCATCAATAGACAAATAACAGAAGGTACTACCAGTGCTCTGCAGCACCAGGGAACTCCACCACCCTCAAGTTCTGCCTCAGCAACAAAGCCAGACCAAGACAATTGTGTCATACCTTGAATAAATAATGCAAAAGCTGAATCAGACAGCAAACAGCTTACTCACAGTTCAGTGCAAAAGAGGGCAGTTGATTTTATATAAACAGCCCGTGGTATATTTCACAACTTGACCTCACTAAATCACAGGGAACCATCTTTTGAATGGGGAAACCCAGCGCCTCCCTTATTTGCCATCCTAACAGGTGACTTTTCTATCCTTGAGAAAAGGAATGAGGCTGCAGACTGTTCACACAGTAGGAACGTTTCCAGCTGAACTGTGAAACACTGTATGGAGCTAATAAATCCACTGCAGAAAATAATTACGCTCCTGATTCAGGGTAACTGTCCTAATTAACAGATGAGAGAAACCTTGCCAAGGATCTGTCGCTTAGAAATCAGAACCAGTATCTTGAAGAAGTCTTTGAAACTTTCATGGGTTAAGGGAAAGTATGTCACTCAATCTATCCAAAATCTCTTCTCATCCTGAAGAAGAACAGGTACTGGCAGAGGAAGGACAAGTTACTCTCTGGTAGTTGGTAGCTGTATGGCAGTATTTCCACACAAAATGTTCAGGGTGGCATTCTGTGTCTGATACCCTGAAGTCCCGTGCCCATACCTTCATCAATCTAACAATTCAGCTGGTGTATGATATCCTACAACTGCCAGAAGAACAGACTGTGAATTGCATCTTCCTTTTCTTCACCTCAGAGCTAATTAATTTTCAGATTCTGGACAATATTTTCCCCTCAGGTTTTTTTATTTAGACTGAAAGGATAACACCACTCCCTCTGATTTTGAAACTGTGTGCTCAGCTGACAGCATCTACTCCAGCTACATCCCCTTACTTCATTGTATAGCTCTGACAGGAACGATCTCCTCAGATGTTAGCAACTGAGCTCAGATTATGGTTACATAGAGCCAATCAACTGATGCAGCAGTTGTTTACAAACTAGATTTCTGCTGTGTTCAGAATTAAAAGCAGTTTAAAGCACATTTAACGACCAGCACTGTTTCTGCAGTACATACATATCGTGTAACAAATACCCCCTATATGAATCTACTAGCTTCTGACTGCATTTATCACTTCAGAAATCAGATTTTGCTCATTCAGAAAAATAAATACTGAGTTTATTCATGAGACTGATGAAAACTGTAAATGGCAGGTGGGTCCAGCTATACCCACTGACTCTCATTCACAGACATTGAACCCATTCTGACAATAATTTATCTCCTTCCCCCTTCAATAACTTTATCTCATTTTACATTTCTGGTCACTTTAGGACACATCTGTATGATTTTTATATTAGTAATCACAGTCTCACAGTAATGGTGAGACCTTAAAGATCATCCAATCCAACCTAAAACCAACCAAGTAAACCTAACATCTAACATCTAGCTCATGCCACTCAGCACTTCATCCAGACTAACCCTGAACACCTCCAGGGATGGTGACTCGACCACCTCCGTGGGCAGCCCGTTCCAAAACCGGATCACTCTGTCAGGCAAAAACCTTTTCCTAATGTCCAGTCTAAACCTCCCCCGATGGAGCTTAAGACTGTGACCCCTTGTCCTGTCTCCAGTGTCCAGGGAGAAAAGACCAACCCCTGCCTGACTCCAACCCCCTTTTAGGTAGTTCTAGACAGCGATAAGGTCACCCCTGAGCCTCCTCTTCTCCAGGCTAAACTGACCCAGCTCCATCAGCCTGCAAATGTCAAAGTCGAGCGAAACACAACAAAGCCCACAGACTTTCAGCTGTGGTGTTCACTAAAGGGGAGGCTGGGAGTGGGAATATTCTTCAGTCGTTTTAGGTCTTGACGTAACACAATGAAAATGGAATTGGTATGCGATCCAGTTTCACTAACACTCAGTGTGGAAAAGTCGTGGAACTGTGCTGCAACAGAGGATATTATGTCTGCTGTTATTTATGCATTAGGAGAGAAATCACTATATAAGCCATTGAAATGATTTTTCTCCATTTCAGAAAAACAGTTCCCTCTTCTACACTTTTTTATTTATCAGAAAGAAAGGAGCATACAGCAAAGCTCTGTAGGAGCTTCAGCGCTGGCGAAATTCGGAGCACACCACACTGCAGCTTGAGATTGCACTTCTTACCCACCACTTTAATTTATACTGAAATCTCTTTCACTCTAAAGTCAACAGAAGAAATATGATGACCAGGAGCAGCTTAGAAAGAATTTCTATGTATGAATTCTGCTGCACAAATCAAATGACTATATTAGATTTTCCCACAATCTAATAATCCCACAATCCTAATTTCCACATACAGAGATAGGTTTGTGGGCAAACTCCTCGAGTCTTTCAGTCTTTTAGCTGGGCGTCAATTCATCATGTGCTCTGAGTTATCATCACTATGCACCTGCAACACTCTAAGTGGTATTTTGTGCATACACATCCCGCGTTAAGCATTCAGTTTCTTTCTCTCTTGCAACACACTAACCACAAATTTCAGCCCCCCCCCAGCGAGCATCACAAACTACAGTTAGATATACACAGCAAACAATGCCTCTGCCTTAAGTTGCTACAAAACAAGATCCCAAATGTTTTGTTTTGTGGAGAGCACAGGACACCCTGTTGCTGTAATCACTCTCGAACGGGTTACAGATACGTAACTGTCAAACTGGCAGCCGCACATTTTCCCTGCACAATCTATATTTTAAGTAGGAATAAAGACAAGTATTTTAATTAGCTACTTGTGCCCATTGTAATTTCTCAAGCTTTTGTATAAGCGATTACATCTTTTTTTCTTGTACAAGTAAATAGCTAAACTAATTAGCTGCACACTATTAAGTTAATGCACATTTGTCTACAACAATTCAATTCTGACTGTGAAATAATCTTTCTAGCCCATAATTACACTCAAGCTTAATTAGCATAATTTCCACAGCACGTTCTTTAATAAAGAAGCAGACATAAGGATTGGTATTACATACCAAGGACATCGTAGAGAAGCAGCAAAAGGGAGATGGGCAGAGCTGCATTAAACACTTGCTCTGTTATCAAGATAGCACACAGAGAAGAGAATACAAATCCAGCACTATCTTATTAACTATCACAAACATCTTGAGGATCGCAGAAGGTAAGCAAAACACTTGAGGGGCTTGAGATGTTCCTCAGCCACTTCAGTAGAAAAGGTCCCACATCCTTTCAGCTCTTTCATTCCCTGTTAATGCGTCTCATTCCCCTCGCCACAAGCAGCCCGCAGATCACTCGTTACCCCATTCAGCGTATTGCTCTCCTTCAGAAAGGAAAAGTGTGCGATCCTGGGTCTCTTACACTAATTTAAGAGCAGACAGTCAGTTCTCACTGGAGAGTCATGAGGGTAAGAAGACATTTCAGCCTTCAAGCTCATTTTGTTTTTTGGTTTGCTAGTGAGGAGTTCACAAGAATCCCAGTTAGTACTTGCTGAGACTCATAACCACTTTATTCCCTGCTACTCAGACTGGCGACAGCAAACTCCTTCTCTTCTGGCTAGTGTGACCACGTAAGTGGGGTATGTGAACAACAGCACCAAGACGGACTAGACGGATGGACTTCCCAGGTCCCTTCCAAGCCCTGCTGTTCTGTTTTTCTGTGATTAATTATCCCCACGATGTGCTGGATATATCAGATTCACAGGTCTGGGCTATGAAATGTTGCCTATACTTTGACACAAACAGCTATGAGCCTCTCCTGACACTGAAAAACAAAAGTGAGTATTAAAAAAATGCTTGTTTCTCTAAATAATAATAGTTTAAAATTAACTGTTTTCTGAAGGGCTCTTGGGTGCTGTGAAGGACTCTGGCTAAATATATGCTGTCGGCATAATGTCCTTGCAGTTTTCCATAGTTATAAATGGTATAAAGATAGTCTCACCTGAAAAGGATCGCTGTGTACTCTGTGAGACAATGAAAGACATAGGGGCAACATTTTCCAAATCTCCAAGGTGATTTAAGGACCACCAAGTCTTATTTTCATGTAACCTCATCAAGGATTTTAATTAAATCAGGTTTTCAAAATGCCTAAGACTCTCCTGGAAAATGTAGAGTTCAGCTTTTACATCACATAGCACTTTTAATAACTTTACTTGCTCTAATTAACTTTTTATTTTAAGGTTAGTACAATTAAGTGAGACTAGGACCAAAATGATCTCTGCATACTAATCAGTCACCAAGTCTTGCTGCTGAAATGAAACGTGTGAGGAGATGTCCTAAAAATTCAGAGCAACAGGAAGTGAGAAATCAGTTCTTGGAGAAAAACAAATCAGCAACACCTACTTCAACTTCCTTACACCTAGACAAACTCTGATTAGCATTCAAAATAAAACCTCACAAATGAGGTTATAAAGTTACTTTTGCTTTTATTCAGACATATAAATGATGCATCAGCTGCTGTCTCCAGACTGTATCAACACAACCAGCTGAGAGGTTTCAAAGGTACAAGGAAATCTAAAGATGATGTCCCAGAAAGTTTCTCTGCTTCTCATCCTACCTTCTCCTGAGAGGGATGGTGATGCAATCTGATTTTGAGACAGCTCCCCTTTGGCAGAGCCAGGCAACAGGCAGTGAGGCCACAGCTGACTAGTTCTGCACCTGCAAAACTTGTCTGGCCTTTGAACCCAGGGCTGCTCAGGGGGATGTTCTCAGGACAGGGAGCTCGCTGCCTGTTCTGAACCAGCACAGCCAGAGCTGCTTACGGCCACAGCTCTGCAACTCCCATCAGTTTGCAGCACAAAGCCAACAGCCTTTGAACCTTTTTGTTACAGTCACACCTCTGAACTGGATTTAAACACATCAGAGACTAAAAGCTAGTTGGTCGGAAGCTAACTAATAGTTTCTAGAAGGTTAACTTTTCTTACTGGAGTTAAGATCAGAATACAGAAGCAATAAAACCGGCATAATTCCTAACAGACTTTAATTAACTTTACTAATTAAAGGACACTAGGTATCTGTTTGAAATCAGGTTATGGAAAAGGATAGTAAGGTAGGTGAGATTATCAAAAGGTGTTGATGCCAAACAACAGGGGTTTATTCTGGAAGAGAGCCCTTGTTTGTCAACCAGCACACCCTAAATTAATGCACCTAAAATTACCAGCCAGCTGTGAAAAGTTTGCTCTGTAATGTCTGTCTTGTTCTTTCTTCTTGACAGTTATTTAGCTCTGTCAGTTTTTCTTTGCAGAGCATCAGAGCACTAAGAAAAGAAGAAAGAAATTCATCTGCAGCTTTCAGTCCTGCAGCTCTGAGTCAGGAGATAAAGAGTAATGGCTTGAAGACATGAGATAAAAGCGAAGCAATATACTCACAGACACAAACTGAATGAATTAAACTAAGAAACAAAACCCTGTAGGGTCAGGCAGAGATCATGCAGAGTAAGCACAGCACGAGACAAGGAAACAGGAGGCATAAATGCATTGTTATCTTTTCCATGCCATTTCATCTTTCTATACATCTCGTTTGCTACCTATAAAAAAGGCCCTTCTGAAAGGCTGTGCTCAGATTTTCAAGGGCTTGCAGTAAAAATCACTAACTGCAGGGCAAAATGTTATTACCAGTGCTGCCACAGACATGCAGAGCACTCACTGAGACCTGCGTGGTTTAAAAAAGGGTGAAGATCTAAGACAAAAAGAAGCTTCAGGAGACAGATGATTGACTACAGTTTGTTAAGCAAGAACTGAGCAAAAAGAAAATGAAAAGAGCTTAGCAGAAAGCAATTTGTTTCACATGCCTAAAAGAGGTTCTGGTTCTCATATATGTTGTCAGGTGTTTTTCTCTTTCCCTAAAATTGGATTTTCTTGGGAGCTGGGTCATTGCATCCTGGTACTGAGGACTGATGCTGCTTGGAGAATATATCCTCAATACACACGTGAAGAGGGGAGGAGAGGCTCAGAAAGAATTCCTCAGCTTACTAAAAACTAACCACAGTGTATGCAGCTGCAGGAATGGTCAACCTTGGGGATTCACTAAGCACAGTGCTTCACAAGATGACACCCAAACCCAGTGTTTTACCTCTTATGTCATCAAGGTATGCTAACACCTCTCAGGGTTGAACCTTTGATGAGTTCTCGTTACTATTTTAGCAAGTCCTGTGACTTGCTAAAAACCCCACTGCTCTTGGTTTTTAACAGAATGATGGAATTACTTATCGATACAAACATGTCAGAAAGAAAGACTCCTCTGACTGAAAAATTGGGGTTTAATTTACACCCTCCCTCTCAACAGCAATTCCATGACAAATCTTCATGTCTTCAGCGTGCAATAGCTTGGTCAGGTATTTACCTGAGACCACTCAACAGAGTCACTGATACCTGTCAGCCTTTACTGCCATCTATTCAGCTTTCTCAGCTGGTAAGCATCTCAACCCTGCTCCCACCATCTTCCATAAATACACCTTCACCATTTACTACAAACAGGTGAGAGGCTGGATGTCTGGAGAACGCTTAGAGCTTATGCCCATTTAGATCAACAACGGATAATACTTTGACCCATTACAATTTTAGCTACCATCATGCCTGCTCAGCACTAGAACTGAAGCCACATACTTAAAATGGCATGTTCTAGTCTATTCTAAGTGATAACAAAAGTAAATTATCCAAGAGTTTCTTTTTAAATTGAAATATCTTGCCATGTATTTTATTAATTGCAATTTCATTGTGAGGATGTTCACACCGTATTTTGTGCAATGCTCTTTTTTCCCCCCCTAAATGGTACCTATTACAATTTTAATCTATTTTTCTATTATTGGCACAAAGCACAGCACCAGGCTCTCAGAGACCTACTTCATGAGGAAAGCATGATGCACATGAGAACCTGATGAACAAGAACCTAATGAACAAGGGACACTTTTCATTACCTTGGAGAAGACTTTTGAGAGAAGGAGATCAAGCACTTTATGCGGTTGTTTCCTGAGTAATTAACTGGTCCTGGAAGGAGGACACGAGTTTGGTAGAAATGCTCTGGATTATCAACCAGGAACTAACACTGTGTCAGGAAATAACAACTCTATTAATAAAGCCAGTTTCAATCTCCTTTTATCCACAGTCCTGGTATGTAATCCTTAAGAATGCATGAATTATCAGAGTAAAGCCTCTCCTATGTCTTTCCAAGACTGGCTTTGTTCGATTATAAAACTCATGAGCTAAACAATTCCTTGAAAGTTTATTGATGCAGTTCAGGACTACCTTCTTCCTGCTTTCAGCTGGCATAAACCTGGTTTTCTTCTGAAGCTCTGCTTGGTTTCAGTTCAAGAAGAATGTTGACAATACACTGATGTTCTCAGTTGTTGCTAAGGAATCAAGGGCTTTTTCACTTCCCATGACTTGCCAGTGTGCATGTGGCAAGACGCTGGTGGAAAGCTTCCCAGAGGGATATTCCATAGCATACATCATCCCTCAGTGTGGGGGTGAGCCACTGCATTGTGTTTCACTTGTCCTTTTCTCCAATGTTATGTCTCCCTCTTATTCCATTACCCTCCTTTTCATTACAGGTATCATAATTATTATTTTTGGTTCTGTTATGGTTGGGGTTTTTTAGGCATTAAACTGTTCCAATCTCAACCCCTGAGTTTGACTTTTTTTCCTATTCTCCTTTCCATCCCACTGTGCAGAGGGAACAGTCCACAGACAGCTTCATGGTGCTTATATGCTGCTTATGATTAAAACATGACCCTTGTACACATTTCAGAGTAAGGATTTCAAGGAAAAACTGCTCTGAAAGGCTCTGGGGCAATTCTGAATGGTGCACATTTAGAATATACCCGCTGCACGCTTCTTCACTGGGTAGCTACAGGCCCGTGACCTCCAGGTATGACTGAACTAACTGGAAGGCAACTCCCTACACATTGAAGTGTTATAGAGCTGTGCCGTAGTTTATTGTAAGGGTTCAGAAAAATATAAACGATTCAAAGCCTCATCTGAACTCAGACCATGACTAGAACAGGGGTGTCTAGCCTCTAGACATGCAGCATTGAGTAAAGGGGATGCTGAAATTAGCACAACAGTTTTAGCAAACCAAACACAACTTTTTAGGGAAAACAGTTAATGAAATTTTAAAAAGCAATTCGACTGCGATTTGAAAGCTGAAAAAAACCCTGAGAAAAAAAGGGATGCTATGAAACATCTATGAAATATCAAAGCTGCAGAATGTCACATCTCTCTCTTGATTCTAAAATCAGTGGTTTCCTAGAGTTACGAAACAAACGAGGCATTTTTAATGTTTGTAATGAAATCCCAGAAGTTAAAAATCCATGAGAATTCCAACACTTCCAAGAGCTGTAATGGAGGAGGAGTGTTCAACAAGAAGCCTGAATATTTGCATGCGATTTGTTTTGAATACTTTAAGGCTTGCTGTTACTAAGACTCAGATGGAGTATAAAAAATGAGACCATCCAGCACACAACTGAGTAACAATGACAGTGAAAGAGCTTACAAAACACTTAACGGATGCGAGACTCATTTGACAGTGCTGGAAGTTAAGGACTGCTCAAAGGACTGTAAAGAAAAATGGAATAATGATTTGGTTTCTGTAAAGACTTGGTTTAAAGGTTCAAAGGTATAACTAGAGCAAGCTGACCTTCATCTGTCTGTTGATATGCCCATTTCAGAGGAGGGCACAGACACAGTAAGCAGGCAAACCCCAGCTATTCTCCCCTCCTCAAAAGAAAACAAAATCCATATGTAAGTATCAGCTTCAAGACTGCCTGACCTCTGGTAGAGGATAGGACATGGAAAAGACAGCAATACCTGTGTGCAAAGCAGGGAGCTACCATGAGATCCAGTGGGAGAAGCAGTAATTATTTTCAGAGCCCCACCATCCTGGGCAGCTTTCTGAATTATATGGCTGCACCAGCAGCTCCTGAGGCACAAGACAGTGGTATCATAAAACACCTCCAAGAGTACTGAAACACACAGCCTGGAAAACGTGCCCTGCATGAAGGCTTTTTTTCACTTACAGACTAGGATTTCTCAGTTTCCCTATGACCTGCTTGCTCTGGTCTCTCAACAGATTTGTCACTTTCCATACAGAAGTTTTGCTGCTGTTTTTATTTCAGTAGAAGACGTGAAAGTAGGAGAGACAAATTTTCTTAATGATTGATCTTAGGTACAGAAAAACTTACAAGTTACAGACGCTTTCTTCTTTTCTTACCACACACACTGAAATCAACCATCAATAGTGGTAAATGTTGTGGCGATATCAGTGTTGTAGAAGATAATGAGGTCTAACTGTCTAATTAGGCTCAGAAAAGGAGGGACCTGCTGCTGCCCCAGAGTTACCAGCTTTATCATCTATTAACTGTAGAAAATGCTCAGATTTGTACTCTGAGGATTAAGCAAAAAAAGAAAAAGCCTGAAAGATATCTTTCTGCACCATTCAACTGGATGCTGAAGACCTAAAGTTTTTCTAATGTATTTAACATGCCTTTTCCATTTTAGGGGAAAAATGCATCTAAAACCATGTCCAAACAGTTTTCATACTTTGACGTAACAAATATAATATAATAAACAAATATAAATGATATTTATTCAGTAACAAATTTACTATGTTTAATCTTATTTCATATTTATTCAGTAACAGCCCTCCGAAGTGGATGAAACCAACCTCTGGTAGAGGATCAACAGCTATATAGCCCTATAAGCCCTTTATGCTTTCAAACACACCAGTTAAAAAGAATACCTTTGCAGGAGGTCAGGTTGGTGCTACCAGAGCCATGCTCAGATGAAGCGGTCTAACATGGGCTGCTGACAGGAAGAAGAGAGCCGTGTCCTGCTTCACAACCAGCTGGCACAGGTACAGCCAGTTTTTGGACTGACTTTGCATTTCCAATATTTATTAGAAAGTACCCTGAATTTGGAATTATGCCAACTGTTTGTCACGGACACAGCAGAGGCTTAGAATAATAACGTTGTTTAGGATGGAAAAGAACTTCAAGATCACTGAGTTCAACCACTGAAATAACCGTACTATGCCCACTGCTAAGCCATGTGCCTAAGCTCCAAATCTACGTGACTTTTAAACATGTCCAGGGGTGGTGACTGGAACCCCTGGGCAGCCTGTTCCAAGGTCCAATGACCCTTTCAAGAAAGAAGTTTTTCCTAATGTCCAACCTAAACTTCCCCTGGGGTAACTTGAGGCCATTTTCTCTTGTCCTAACACTTGTTAATTTGGAGGAGAGACCAACATTCACCTCTCTGCAACTTCTTCTCAATGAGTTTTCTCTTTTGACTGACAAAACAAGGACAAATATAAGACATAGAATCACTAAGGTTGGAAGAGACCTCCAGCATCATCAGGCAGCATCACGCAGCACTACAGGCTTGGGGAAAGTGTGGCTGGAAAGCAGTCTGGCTGAATAGCACTCAGGGGTTCTAATTGACAAACAGCTGAATATGAGCCAGCAGGGTGCCCAGGTGGCCAGGAAAGCCAACGACAGCCTGGCTTGTATTAGAAACTGTGTGACCAGCTGAAAGAGGGAGGTGATTGTCCCCCTACATTCAGCACTAGTAAGGCTACACCTTGAGTACTGTGTCCAGTTTTGGGC
>VZRI01014330.1:205719-243743 GCA_013397515.1 Upupa epops | reverse complement strand
GAGTTGCTGGAGGGTGTCCAGCACAGAGCAACAAAGATGATGAAGGAAGCAGAGCAGCTCCCTTATGAGGAAAGGCTGAGGAAGCTGGGAAGTAACTGGGGAGTAACTCTGTAGAGCAGAACTGGTGGCTAGCTATCTGAGCAGGAGCCAGCTGTATGCCCTGGCAGCCACTAAGTCTAACAACATCCTGGGCTGCATTCAATACATCAAGAGAAGAGATTGAACTCATTGATTGCATTTTGGCCACAACAATAAAAAGTGTTGATAAACTAGGAAAAGCTCAGTGGAGAATCACCACAAAGTAAAGAGCTGACATGGAGTACAGGGCTTTATCTTGAGTCTGAGAGAACTGGGTTTTAATTTGAAGAGATGAACCTAACAGCACCCTTCCTTTGTCAAAGACGTTAACACAGAGTGGTGACCGAGGCCCTTTACTGAGAACTATGACTGAAGGATGAAACACAGTGGTCAAAAATAACAATGAGGGAGGCTCTGACTTGACATAAAGGAAAAAGATGTCTGGTATCAGTCAAATTAAGCACTGTAAAAGGTTGCTGATGGAGACACCAGAATCCTTGTCCTTGAGGTTTCCAAGGCATACCTTGCCTGACTTGAACAACTTGGTCTAAATTCATCATTGACTTTGAACTTCAGAGCTAGCTGAATTAGGACCTTGCAAAGGGTTCCAAGGCTTAAAATTCTACTATTTTATCTCTGTTCAACTAAAACCAAACAACAACAAAACACACAATAACAAAATCTATTAGGACAGGCATCTTCTATTCGTCCTGTATCAATTTTTTCTTGCTAGTTACAATTAACATTGCACTACAAAACAATCTTAGAGCTTATGTACTGCAGAATTACTAAAGAGCACTGAGTCCCTACCACTTAAAGGATTCAAAAGTTTAGTAATGCCTACTCCATGAGATATAAACCATCGGTTTCTTTCTATGATGACACATGATTTCCACAGCACTATGTACGTAACGAATGGAGCTCTTCATTCCTCAGAGGTAAGCACGGTGGCAATAATGCCATTTTCTGCTTAGAGGAACAGGAAAAAAAAAAGGACTTGGAATTCTGTTGTATTTTCTTCTTTTTGAGGGAGAGAGAGAGAGAGAAAGAGAATGGAATGTTTTCTTAATGTAAATGGCCTTTTAAACCATATTACATGTACGCCTGCCAGCACTGGTACAGAATTCAAACTCATCAAATCTGTTTCATTTACCTATAATTTCAGTGAAATATATACACTAATTCCAAACCCCTCATTAACATTAATGACTGCAGAAATAAATCTCTTGAACTGATAATGACTCACTGTGTAATAAAGAACTATTCACATGAGAAAGGAACAGCAACTACCTCCCATCTCAAATGTTTAACTTTAAAAAGTATCATCTGAGGATGATTGAACAGGCAAAACTTTCTCTCTAATTACATTTTATAATTAAGTAGCAGGTTAAGCAATACAAAATGTTTCTCCACTCTAAATTATTCTACAACCCAATTACATACCTTAAGCCACTAAAGCTACTTGGAAGCTGTGTACTCTTCATCTTGAACTTTTTTGCTCTGTCCTGAGTTGTTCCAATAAGGAAGAATCCCAGTCGGTTTTTCTAAACCATAGGCAATTTTTCCTGTCAGAACTGTGAAACCAAATTCACCCCAATCTGCTGTGTTAGTGGAATAGGATGTGAACTGTGAAATTACAGTATCTGATGAACTGGTCTGCAGCTACAATAAAAAGTGGTTTTTAAGATCTGCCTTACGTCGGTCCCCTCGTTTGCTCCCGAGCGATGAAAAGTACTGTCAAGGACTTGCAGTCCTGTACAATCAGTTGCCAAAATTCTACTTCAAAGAAAATGTGGCCGTCTTTGTTCTTTTAATCTTTAAACATTATTAGGTTTTCAGAACCAACAACCACAAAAGGGAAAGCAGAACATCAACAAAAGGACAGCTGCAGCAAGTGCATTTTGCCAAGTGTAAATAAAACTCCACGGGATCAGTTCCTCTAGAAACAAACATACCCTGTGCAGATAATTAATTCTATGATATATATAGAAATATCTATAGCATATGTATACTAAAGCATAGCTAAACAACTGTACCTGCATATGCACATACACACACATCTGTATACAACTTCTTGCAGGGGAACTTGTTAAGAGAAGCAGGCAGCACACTCTGTGGTATTAATGCACAGCCTGACTTTGCTAATATGTGAAAATTTATCTTGGATGTTGATTTGATCCCTTCCATTAACACACCATAAGCACACAAGATGCCTAACAGGTACATAATATCTATCAAATTCCACCAGGAAAGGCGGGGGAAGGCCCAAGCCCTGTCTGAGGAAGTAAATGCCTTTTGATACTGCATCCATAGTATACAGCAACTTTGGAACCATACCGTGATCTGGCCCCACAATCAGACTAAGCTTCCGCTAAAAGCAATTAAATGCAAACACTAAAAACTAGTGCACTAAGGAAATCAACATACTATGATCCTAGAAGGAGGTTTTATACTTCCAGATGAAACTGCTGAAAGGTTCATTCATCTTTGAAGCTGCTGGCACGTGTCTTGCATTAAACACACAAAAGTCATATAGGCTGGATGACAACACCTGACAGGGTTACCTTTTACAAGATTAAAACCTACTGCAAGTAAATATTAATGCTGGCAGAAAAAGTTTCTTGTCTTCTTATTGAGAGGAGATCACGCTAGCTCAGGTTTTTTTGTAGTTGAGGAAAAGTGTGAGCAACACACCCAGCCTGAACACATTCCTTCACAGATGTTCAATTTATCACGTAACGCTTGGCTGAAGTGAAATTAGACCATTGTATTTCCCCTAAGTAAACGCTATGCTGTGAAACTTCTATCGTGTAAACTGTTAGGCACACACTCAGACTGGGCCCTCAAGTCATTTGTTCACGGGCACACGAGACTGACAAGTTCTGATACAATCCACAGTGAAATAGAGACAACCTATGTAAGTGCACGAAATGTCACAGAACTCGAATTCTGTGGAACCTTAATGAAGATTTTACTCCTGCAATTAATGTTAATTCCCATTTTACCTTTCACCTTCCAAACTTACGGCTGATTCCCCACCTCTTTTAGTCATTCTGGAGTTCCTGTGACAGGTGTCACAGTGGGAAGTACTCACTAAGGCACAGAGAAAAAGGCTGCCACTACCTCTGGTCTCCCATACATGACCTGGAAGAAGCAAATCTGTGGACCAGAGGGCATCTCAGAATGCAGATCCAGTCACTTCTTGCAGGTTTTCCTGGTAATTACCCTGAACCATACTGCAAGATCATGTGTGGAGCTGAACACCTATTCCAGGCTTCTAGTACTACTTAACCACCTACAAAGCAGCTCTGGTTCTTGACATTGAACAGTAGTCTCCATACCCTAACCAGCAAGTGAGCATGGATCATCCCACCTCTGCTGACAATTGTGCTTCAGCTCAAGAGCTGGAGCACAGAGTTACATACATGAGAAACCCATGCCTCGGTGGCAATTGCCGTCAGGGGATGGTACGATTCCCTCTGACACAAGTCCTCTACTCCCCCGGCCAACATTAAAGACAAACTGTTTCAAATATAGCATCCACAATTATTTCACTGCAAAGTATGCCAAAAACCAGATGGAGGAGGGAGGCAACTTTAATTTGCGTAACGACCTCAACTGGAAATGCTTTGTGAATGCAGCATTAAGAGCATGTAGTGCATCACTGTTACTACAGCAGCAGCCCCAAATAGGACCAGCGGGATCTAGACCTCATTATAAGATGTCCTTGTTCCATGTATATGTAGAGACATAAACCATACTTTAAAAACCCTTCTATCTAGTACAGAGTATCATCTACCCCAACTGACTACAACACAAGGGAAGCGAACAGATGGTTGAAATGGCAAATGTAAACAAATTTCACAAATAGCTAAACTGCTCCTAACCCTGTCAGTTTTCAAATCTCCTGTCACACCTTCACAATTTATACTATGCAGCCACCTTAACCGGTGAAAATACCTGCACACCCTCTGCTTCTAGTTTAATGCTTTAACAACTGAAGTTTTCCCTGTTCTTCCAGAAGGTACAGAAACACATGCTTTCCATTGAATCCATCCACCTCTGCCTCATAACATGGCACAAAGCATCAGCCACAGGCAAAAACGGAAAGAGCACATATACTTGATGTCCAAACACTATCCTGGAACAGGACTGTGCTGAGCAACTTCACTTGTCATACCCATGTGAGTATGACAGCAAGTGCTCAAGCTACAAGCACTACTTAGCACTGTGCATCCATACATGGAGATACAGAGAGTGAAACTTAGCAAAAACTAAGTGTAGAGTAGTAAAGGACAATGATTGATTTTTTTTCAACTTAGTTAACTAGACTTCATACTTGAGTATCTAATTTGTTAGCTATTTGAAAGACATGAGGGTTTGTCCTTCCAGCAACCAAGTTCTCACGGCTGTTGTGATTTTTCCAAGATGACAGCACGAGACTGTTATGTAGAGCTGGCTAGGTTTTCACATAGTTTCCATATTTGCTCAAGGTCTTATATAGTTCTGCCCTATGCTGCTCTCTTTGAAATACTCTTTTAAGATCAACCTTGAACACGTATTTGTCCATGCTTTCCAAAAATAATTGTTTGCAATTTCCACATCATCTTTTCTACAGGTTCTCACTGCTGACCTATCCAGCAGGAAACTCCCTCCTTTCTTAATCCTTAGGTTTTCTACTGAGACTAAATTACCAGAGTAACAGTGAAATACAACTACGTTAAAAGTAGTTTGGGACTGCCAATAATTGCTTGTTGTGATTAATAAAATATTTTAACTGATTCAGAGAAGTACAAGTCATGACATAATTCAGCAATTCATCTGCTTTCATCTTTAGCCCTTCCCATTCCCTTTCTCCTGTTGTTCACCAGCCCACATTCCTGCATTTCATGGAGCTAAGAAACGCAATCTTATGTCATTGCAGCACAACCCGTGAAATGAAAACATGAGACCATTTAAATATTAGCAAGAAGTGCAGAAACAACAGCTCCAAGCCATGTTTTAAGTTCTGTTTTGCATCTCTTCAAAGATCTCCTGAGTGGAGTAGAACGGGAGAAAGCCTTTGATGGGAAGGGAGCCCAGGAAAGCTGGTCCTTTTTTAAGGATGACCTCCTGCAAGCCCAGGACCAATGTGTCCTGGGAAGGAAGGCATGTGGGAGTGTTCCGATGAGCAAGGAACTCCTGGACACACTTAGGGGTGAAAACAAAGCCTACCTACAGAGAATGGAAGCAAGAACAGATGCCCTGGAAGAAGTACAGAGAAGTAGTCAGAGAGGCAAGGGATCAGGTTAGAAAAGCAAAAGCATGGAGAGGAATGGATCTAGGTACCTCAACAGGCTTGAAAAGTCGGCTCATGCAACTGCATGAAGTTTAACAAGGGCAAGTGCAAGGTTCTGCACCTGAGTCGAGGCAATCTCATGCACAAATACAGATTGGGAGGAGAAAGGATGGAGGACGGCCCTGAGCAGAAAGACTTGGGGGTGGACCAGAAATGTTAGAGGAGCCATCAGTGTGTGCTTGCAGCCCAGAAAGCCAACTGTGTCCTGGGCTGCATCAAAACCAGCACTGACAGGCGACTGAGGGAGGTAATTGTCCCCCTCTACTCTGCACTTGTGAGACCCCAACCTGGAGTCCTGTGTCCAGTTCTGGAGTCCTCAGCATAAGAAGGGCATAGACCTCCTGGAGCATGACCACAGAACAACAGAGGGCTGGAGCATCTCCCCTATGAGGACAAGCTGAGCAAGGTTGTTCAGCTTGGAGAAGAGGAGACTCCCAGGTGACCTTAGAGCAGCTTTCCAATAGGCCTACAATAAAGCTGGGGTAGGCTTTTTACACAGATGCATAGTGAGAGGACAAGGAGAAGGGGTTACAAACTTGAAGAGGGGAGATGCAGGTTGGACATCAGAAAGAATTCTTTCTTGTGAGGGCAATGAGATGCTGGAACAGCTTGCCCAAGGAATTAATAATTTTTCCAGTACTCCAACACTCAGCTGAAAGCAGCCACCATCTCTCTTGCCTCTGAGCTTTCTGAGCACTCCCCAGTCTTTGAATTCACTGAAAACTCACTACATTTACTCTGTTTAGTTTTCATTTTGTTTTATTCTGGCTTCTATTTATCTTTTTATATTATTTTGCTGACATTACTAACCAACATCAAATGCCAGAACACAAAAACTACTATTTACCCTACTAAAAGTATATTTGCCTTTTTTTTTTACCACTGCAAAATAAGTTCAACCTTCAGTCTTAATAGAAGAATTTAAACCGTGTTTCTCTATAGGTCTAATTAAAATTTTAGAGCTGGATCCATGACACTCAGAATTAAACAAAACTCTTACTCTGCCAAGATATTTGCAGTAGAAAATACTTCCCTTGTTACACTTTAAGATTTGACTGATAAGTTAATTAATAGACAGTTATTACTCAAGAAATGTCATCTTCTTGTTAGAATCAAACAGGTTTATCTGTCTGAAGGCAGAAAAATCCACCAAACAACCTTAAGCTGCTTCTAGATGCTGTGAACAGGCTGACAGACTGGGCAGTTGTATTAAACAGAGATACAGGGATACAAAATACAGGAGTATTTTAGAGGAAATATGCCAAGAGTTTTCTCTGTGTATTTCTTACTATGCTTATCCTGTGAAGTTGCCAACAGAGCCTTTTAAATGCTTTTCACCCTACACAGGCAGTTTAACAAAGTGGAGGAAAACATACTGGTAAAACTCCAGCCTCTGCCTATACTGAGAGTAAATGTTAAATCTCAGACTACCATCAATAATTTCTGAAATCCACTCATTTCTGTCTTCATCTAATAAAGTATTACATGGTTCACTGCATCTTAATTTTCTTATGACAATTAACAGGGCTCCAAAAAATCAAACTACTTTTCTTCACTGCGAGACTTGATGCCAAATTTGCATCTGCAAGTACCTTTGCGTTGTTGCAGTTACCCCGTCCAGTTACACTACACAGCAAATGCAGTTTACTCCGGAAAGACTGCAAGATTTAGCTTATACTGCTCATATTCAGCACAAGTTACAGCACCGCAGACTTAGCCTTCCCAAGCAGCCTGTGGTCGTAAGGAACTAAATCAGTACCATGTGCTGAGAATTCCATTTTTCCAAGAAGTTTCAAATGTTAGAGCACTGAGCTCATAAACAGTATATTTTTAAGTGTTTCTGAAAACTATTTTCTGCATTTCCTTATCCTTCAGGGATAAACTGAAATTCTCAACACAACTGTGACAGGCTACTTGCACTATTCTGCATGTCCCAGCTGTCACCTGCTCTTATCATTCCTCTGCCATCCTTTCTGCTCTTAGTTCTACAGAGGCAATATAGATAATGTTCTGAAACAAGTCTTAGAGAGTTTTTAATATCTATAGGTACTCCTTGAAAGGGAAACAGCTACATCAGTTCTTCCCTTCAACCTTTCAAAACATGTATTTTTTCCTTTTCCTTATCACAGATTCTTGATCAATAGTTGAGAAGCTGGGGATTCCTACCCCATTTTACTGCTAATTACAAAACAGCTCCAGCTTAAGTGAAAGTAAGTCATATGTAACACGAATGAAAATCAAGCCCAAAGTTCTGACTATTTAAAAGAGCAAACAGACAGAAGATAGAAGTTTAGTATCAGACAGCTTGGTGTCAATGAATATGCAGCAGAACAAGAATAAGGTGGAAGCATCCACATTTCAAATTCTTCTGAGATGTTGTTTGCTTTATTATTATGAGACAAATCTGGCCTAGTAATGAACCTGCTGGGCATCAGGACCTATTAGGCTCCGTTTCACTGTACCCATGTGCACAACAGTTATGATTACAGGCAGATAGGGAGTGATAAACAAGCTCCACAACGGAAGGAGTTCCACCTAGCTGACTGGAAAACTAAATCAGCAAGAATTCGTAAGTGGAAAGAAAAAGGTGTTCAGCATGTGCTTTGAGACATCAGCTCTTGAACTGCACTGTGACAGTCACACACGTGTATTTGTTGTCAAGGAAATGTAATTTAAGAAGTTTCCCCTGGGAAAAGGCATCTCCCTCCTACCCATACAACGTAGTCAAAGTGCCCTGAAGTCTCTCTTATGAGATCCAAGAAGTGGACTCCTGTTTTTAATGAAGTAATATACGTAACCTTGCATTCCTCTCGAGGAAGTACAGCGCTTTGCTGCTGGCTTGGTTTGCTGGGTTTTGTGGGTTTTTTAGGAGGGGAGATTCTGGTGTGTAAGTTGTGCAGAGGCAGAACGATACCAGCTGTTTGCTAGAGCCATGCAGCGGGCGACAGGATCTGCCATCCCTCTATGGCTGTAGATAAAACATTTATCATTTATGATAAAACAGCTCTTTAAAAATGCAGCTGTTGATAAATAAATTTAAAAATCCATATGCGAAGATTTCATCCTGCAGAGAAGATTTTAAGTATTTGAAAGAGTTTCTATCTGCAGGAAAATGAGGGATCTGGAACGTGCAACCCATGTCAAACAATGTTCTCAGCTAGGATGGTAAAGCCACAGGAGTAATCAACCCCCCTTCTCCCACTTTTTCCTGAAAAAGCTATCTAACAGCTTCTGAGCACCCATTTGTGTGCAGCCAGAGCTCCATGAGACATTTGGCAACTACTTTGATGCAGAAAAATGTCAAGCTTTCCTTGTGAAGAGATTTTAGAAGAAATCACAGAGAAAAGACTGTCATAAAAGGGGCAACTCCTTACAAAAGCCAAGGTAGAATCACAGAACCATTAAGGCAGGAAGAGTCCTCCAATACCAAGTCTGACCATCAACCCAATCCCACCATGCCCACTAAACTTTAGTTCCAAGTGCCACATCTAATTGGGTTTTTAACCCTTCCAGGGATTGCAACTCCATTCCCAGCTTGGGCAGCCTGTTCCAATCGTTGACCACTCTGTCAGGTAAGATATTTTTCCTGATGGCCAATCTAAACCTCCCCTAGCACAACTCAGAGGCCATTTCCTCTTGTCCTATCTTGGAAGAAGAGACTTACCATCGCCTTTCTACAACCTCCTTTCAGGTGGTTGTAAAGAGCAATAAGGTCTCCCTGTCAGCTTCCTTTACTCCAGGTTAAAACTTCTTGCTGTGAGGAAGAAAGAAGTGCTTCACTTTAGGCCATCCAACCATGAATCCTGGTACAGTGATATAAATGCTTATGTAATTATATGCTCACATCACCAAGCAACAGGGGCTGCTTCTATCCAGGAATCGCTAGATGTGAATTACAGCTGACTAAAACAGTTCCAACATTTTTAAATCTCCAACTAAAATAAACTTCATTAACAGCACAAAGTCCCAGATCCCCTGACTCTCTGCCAGCAGGTAACTAACCACACACTCAAGATTTCAGCAATGAGCAGCTCAAAGTATCAAACCAGAAAGGGGGCAGCAGCAGCACAATTCAGCAAACAGTATCACAGTAATGATGAGGCTGGAAAAGACCTTAAAGATCATCCAGTCCAACCTATATCCAAGTAAACCAAGTAAACCTAACATCTAACAGCTAGCTCATGCCACTGAGCACTTCATCCAGACTGACCTTGAACACCTCCAGGGGTGGTGACCCAACCTCTGTGGGCAGCCTGTTCCAAAACCGGATCACTCTCTCACTGAAAAACCTTTTCCTGATGTCAAGTCTAAACCTCCCCTAATGGAGCTGAAGAGTGTGACCCCTTGTCCAAGAAGAGGAAAGTATCTACTGCACAGAACATGAAAATCCGTAGGTGGCTCCAGGGCCACCCACAGTTCTAGCAGCTCTCTTCTGGGCTTCACCAATGTGCCACTCTTGGGTCCCCACTGCAGTACAGCAGTGGATTGAGCCTCTGCTGCTGGTGTGTGAGGCTGTGCCACACACATCCTGCAGTCCTTGACTACACACGTGGTATCAATCTGCCCTTCATATAAGGGGCACAGGACCAGCACCCTTTCCTCATGCATTCAGTCAGTCCCAGGGACAGGTCTCCTCCAAGCAGCACATCACAGGCTCTGTCGCAGACTGTCCTCATGTCACCCTGGGGGCTGATAAGATCAGCTCTGGAACTTCCCACCACATCAGTGCCTTGCTGCTGGGAAAATCTGAGTGATGTATCTAACACCTCACACATGGTCTCTGGCCATAGAGCAGAGGGATCCATCCCTGAAATACCTTCCTGCTTCTGTTTTGAGACAGGCTAAGAAGCCAACCAGAAAATCCTTTTGTCTGATTTTTTATCCCCTCTTGGTTCTGAACCAGGTGACTTCAGGTCATTTCTTTGCTAGAAACTGTTTCATATGTGACAGTCAAAGGACATGCAAACCAAAATGAGCCCGTACTGCAAAACTGCAACAGAAATAACCCTGCTGATTTTCGGAGACATAGAGAAGTCCAGGTGGAAATCATACTGACAGGTCAGTAAGGAGATAGCCAGGACCACAGAACTACAGACACTGAATTGGTTTGCAGTGGCTTGAGAGAAATTAACCATCTTGAGTATTTTAAGGACAATGAAATTGCAGCAAAGCAGCTACATGGTATTGAGTTTCTAAATCTTTCCGGGTCTTACAGGGAGTCCAAAAAGAGGGATCACTTTTCACATGACTTACAAGAACTGGAGCAAGTGAGGTTGACTGAGCAGCAGAACTTCTGAGCAAGGGGAACACTGGAACGCTGGTCAGTTGATTTGCACTTATTGAGAAACTGGTTATCAGTATTCATTGTTATCAATATTCATTGCTCTCACTTCCACCACCACACCTGCAATTGCTTTTCTGTAGCCTCACCAGCTCTCAGACTGTTTTTATATCCAAGATGCTCAAACTCAGGTAGAAAACCCCAGTATCAGACTGCATAACACCAATACTCAGCCATCTGAAATGGGAGTTTCTGAACCAAATACATCATATCCTGGTACGTAACAAAAGAATTATCGAGCACAGATAAAGAACTAAAACCAAATCATGTACTCTTCAAACTTGAGCAGCTTTTGCTCATTTCCTGAAGTACATTACTTGTTTTACATGGGAAAGAGTCTGCACCTCACCTCCTTTCCTCATATGTGCGTTCCTCCTGCATAGGAGGAATTACTTTTGGTGTATTTAGCGCCGTTACATAAAGAAAACCTTTATATTTCTTTGCAGGTCTTCATCTGTCCAGTTCTCTCTGCTTCACTGCACAGTAAAGATCAACATGACCCTCAAATTATTAGAGGAGCAGCCTAATCAGCAAATGATCCCACTCTTGCTGCAGTGGCTTCAAACAGACAAACAAAACCCCAAAAGCCGAGAAAAAGAACAAATATTTCACAGCAAGTCTACAGACCAGGAGTTTCCTTGGCAACAATGGCTGCAGGATTTCTACGGGATCAGTGGTGGCTTTTGCTTCCTAGGAAACCTCTTGCTTAAGGCTAAGAACCTCACTTGTTCTTTGAAATCTTGGAGAGGGCAGTGGATCAGGGTGAGAAAGATAGATCTAAGTGCAGGTGGCTCCAGAGGAACCACAATGCACTGAGGAAAGGCAGCCGAGGGGCCAGACTTTACATGAGTGAGCTTGGCAAAGATCAGTCTGTTCTCATCTAACCTGCATAAAACTGGGGTTCTTGAGGTCAAGCTTTTTATTTTGAAAAGCTATAAATTTCTGCTAGAAACTAATCAATGTTGTTGATTATATTTTCTCTTTACCATTTTTAGTTCAATTCTACAAGAGAAGTACTATTTCAGCACAGCTCTTGGTGTTAAGTCTCCTACAGAAATCTCCTCATGACACGTTTTGTACAAGAGCTACAAAATCAGGTGTCTCTCGTTTCCTGCTTATGAAAGACTCATCTAATATCACACTGAGGTCCATTCATAGACATTAAGCCCCTCTCTATAGCAGAGTCTCAGTGTTGAGGATGATTTTCAGTCACTTATTTAATGAGAAAATCTGAGACTACATGTCCCGATTTTAGCCAGCTGCTTCAAAGTTTTCACCATGTATCTTCTCCACTTAGTACACGTTCCTCCTACCACACTTCCTGTGGAAGTAAGAGCAAGATTATCCTCAAAGCACCTTACAGATTTAACTTACTCCAGCATCACTGCCAACAGTTAAGATCATTATTATTCATTTGGCTGATGAGATGTCCAAGAGCTATTACTGAGAAGCTTCTTAGGTGGTGGACCTTGCCAGGAGATTGTAACAGCTTACGTGAGCTCAGTAAAGCCTGCGACTAAGGTTCTTCCCCGTGTTTTCAGCGTCTGGTTGGAAGATACACTTAGAGCATTTTCTGGCTCTTACAGTGTGTCATCACAGCAAGGCACCACACAGACTCTGCATCTGTCAAAGTTTGCAAATGAGCCACAGGGTACTGAGCAACACGTGTGGCAGATGCAGAAGCTGCACTGAAATGTCTATTCACAATTAGAAACTCAGTGATGCCACGTGAGAAGAAAAAATGAACTAGGGACACTGTGAGCATAACGTACGCTGTCCACCTGCTTCTTCCAGGATGAATGAAGCTCACAACAGATGAAGAAAGAGACAGTGGAAAGGGCTTTGTTGTTCTTCAAGCAGCAGACCAGTATTACTGAGGGTGAGGAATAAATTGTGTCATCTCCTCCACCATTTTTAGAGGACTACTTTTCTCAGCACTATGTGGGGCTCCTGTCACTGTCCTTCTGAATGCCCTGTACCATCAGCAAGTATGTAAATGGCCTTCCCTACCTCCTGGAGCACCTCTGTTATGAGCACAGGCTGAGACAGTTGGGGTTGTGCAGTCTGAAGAGGAGACTCCAAGGGGACATTCTAGCAACCTTCAGAGGTCCCTTCCAACATAACACATTTTCTTAATGTCCAGCCTAAATCTACCCTTTTCCAGCTTAAAACCACTCCCCCTTGTCCTGTCATTCCATGACCTTGTGAACAGTTCTTCCCACCAGAGAGGTGCTCTAGCCCTTTGAGCATTTTCATTTTCATGACCTCCTCTGGGCATGCTCCAACAAGTCCCCATCCTTGCTTGTGTTGGGAGCTCCGGATCTCAGAAGGGCAGAGTAGAGGCAGAATCATCTCTCTTGATCTGCTGGCCACACTTCTGCACACATCTGCAAGCTCTGTTCTGTCTTATCCATACCAGGAACGTGAACCTCAGTCTTCTACCTCTTGCATTAGAGATTTAAGCCAGAGACCAAACAACATCTTCAGGAGTCCTCTGGAATTTAAAAACCCAAGCCCACATCTCAGAACTAATGGCAGCAGTGCTTGACACCAGCTGTATTGTAGCCACAAAGCCTTCTATCCTACTAGGAGCTTCTGAAGATGATTCTTGAAGAAGCGACTCCACCAGGATAGTATGTCCATCCTCCAACACATGCATGTATACGCTGTCTCCTTACCTCATCACACTACTCAAGTGCCTGGTTGCTATTCAGATTTCCAGCAGGCTGCATTAACACTGAGACAATCCTTTGAATAAAGTGAGATTAAATATGTGAAGACTCCCGTGGAAGCATTTCTCTTTTAACAGACCGTGTTTCAAACTCTGTAGTCATACCATAAACAGCTTTACTGAAGCACAACATTTAACCAGAGTTTATTCTACTTTGAAAGTTCCCTAACTTGTATTTTTCAAGTAGAACACTGAAAAAGGAAGAGAGTAGAAAAAAAGGAAGTTGAGGTTTGCACCTTAAGCAGTTCACACAAAATTGTTTTGATCTAATTTACTTCCTTTCATAAGTGAAAAAAAGGCAATTTTAAAAGTTTAGAAGACAGAGAGCATCACCATCTTCTGCTTCGGAGGAAATTAAGGCGAGCAGAGGTAATAAAACGAAAGGTTCCCCCTGAAAACACAGAATGGAGCAGAAACAGCTCAGGGTATTACAGGTAAATAACGCAGTATCTGAAAACCTCCATCTCTGTGTTGCTCTGTACCCACACAGTTCTAAAGGTGAGAACCACTAATGAGGTTGTTGGGTTTAAAAATTTAATATTATTGTCAGAATTCTATTGCTACTGGTGTGGAGATGCTTTGCAGTTGGTTTGGTTGTGATTTTTGGGTTTTTAAAAAAATCCCACAAAAGCCCAGTCACTCCTGGAGTTGCTCTATGATGAAGAATATAAGCATGACAGTTTTATTCACAAAATTAACTCACTTTTCTAAATAGCTTCAAAGGTTTTAAAGCCCATATCTTTCTTGCCAAACAGCCATGCCTCAGACTCTCTGACTGTCAAGGTGTATGTAGCTTCTTCTGCCCGTTATATAAGCTTGGATCAGCTAACATCTATCTTCACCAAAAAATTAGACCCCTACCATGAACTTTGTAATACTTACAAAAAAATACTTGTCCTAAACTTCATATCAATGAAAGCTAAAGTGCATTTTATGACAGTCAGATGATGCAGAACAGATGTTGATCTTAAATTTCTTCTGCCGAATCTAGTCTCAGAACATGGATTTAAAACAGAGGCATTCACGATCCAAGCTACCCAGCAAAAACAATGGAAGAAATTGTCAGCTACATCCATGCCTGCCAGCCATTTCTCTGGAACTTCAGATAGGAACTCTGCCTGAACTGAAGATTCCAGAAAATAATGTTCAGTTTTAGGAACTCTAACTGCTTATTAGGATGAGTGCATCCTTCATCTCTTCTGCGCATCTATTTCTCATCCTGAGCCAGCTGATGCTAATCAAAAGCCCGCAGTTACTGTGCTCGTCTTGCAGATTTTCCTCTGCTGGTAAGCACAGGTTGGGCCTCTGACTGGACAGGGAAACCCAGTGTCTTGAAAAGGACACTTGCCATTCCCCTCCACCACCTGTGGCATCCCCCACAAGTCAGCTAACACAGCAACAGGTCTATAAGGAAACACAAAGGCCATCCATCCTCCAACACACTTTTACTTGTTTCTTGCTGTTTAAGGTACAAGTGACAATCCTTTTAGGAAATGCTGAATTGTATGGACACAGCCATTGAACACCTGTCTGCTACCTGGGCCGCATTTTCCCTGTCTATGCGGTACTCTAAATCACTTCCATCCTTCCATAACATTTTCTCAAGCATCTGGAAAGTCTTCTGTCCCCTTCTTACCGCACTTGTCATTTACCCACATTTCTGTAATGCATCCATAGAAATCAACATGTTAAAAGACTCCGATTGCTTTTGTTGCTTTGCCCCACGTTCCTTCCAATTCGTCAGTTTCTTTCCAACCGCTGAATGATCAGCGCTGCTGGAGCCTTAGAGAGTTTCACGAGCCAGTCTGTCTTCTGGGGACTAGGGCATGACATGACTGGGTGTGCTTCTGACAGGTTTCACTAACAGGTACTGCAGTACTAAGGGAGAGATTCCAAACAAGTCCATAGATCAAATGAATGAGATAAGACTAGTGCAAACCTCTTTTACAGAAGTCACATAGAGCAAAATCCAAACCCATCCAATAGCAATTAGATATATGATCCCGTCTGAAAAGTTTATGAACTTGTATTTATCCCTTGATGCCTGCTCACTCCTCCCTTACCTACAGAAATCAGCACTCAGGAACGTATAACCAGCATCATGAAGAACCAAAAAGCAAGCAAACAAAAACTTTGCATGAGGAAATCTTTTACGAGCACATATCCTGTACATTGACTGACCTGGCGGTGGTGAAGTGCCAGCAGAGCAATGGAATGGAGAGAACAGAGATAATTTTTCTTAAAAGATATTAAGGCTAGATACTGTTAATATGTCTGTCTTGCCTACAGGCAGCAGTGCCTTCAACATCCTTCTCTACAGAACATTCCACACAGATCACAGTAATTTCTCCTCTGGTTTTCTATACATCTAATGCAGTGTTCTTTACGACTGATCACAAGATAATTACAAAGCAAAACTCTTTTTCCTCCATGGGCTTTTATGTTCTGGAATACAAATATATCAAAATAGAAAAAGACTGGTTCCCTCTGGTTACCAATGCTTGCTCTGGGGCAGGAAGAAGGAGAGAGATTCAGTTCACATATAGTTTTTTTAATTTCTAGAAGAAAAGCTAAGCAAAAAGAAAAAGAAAAGGTTGAAGACAGTGATTTCTCAACAAGCAGAACTCTGCAATGGCAGAAGTAGCTGCAAGCAGTGATATTTCTGATGTACCGTAAAATTTAGCTTCTGTTGTGTTCCCAGCTGGAAAGACACAGAGAACTGCTATAATGCTAAACAAGCAGAGAGCTGAGGTTGTGAATATTTAGGTTTTAATGCAGGGAAAGAAGCCTTTAAAAATTGTTGCTTGAACAGCTCGAGCATTTTTGTTGAGGGCAAATTTCTGGGCTCTCCCATCATTAAATTATACGTAGCAAAATTAAATAAATAAACCACACCATCTGCCATAGACAAACCTCCTAGAAATTAACATTTTCAACAAGTTTAAACTTAAGTCGCCAAGGAGACTTACTTCTTCTCCAGCAAAAAACTGAACAAAATCAACCAGCACACTGGGTAGCAATGCACAGCACCAACCATCTCTGCAAAGCAGCAACACAAGAATTCTTCTACCACGTGCTGGAACACAGAGGGTGACGCCTCAGCCTGATGACATGTTGCTTCTGCATTGCTCCGTCAGTTGCTCAACAATAAAACATCCTTCTCTGCAGCTTTCAGTAATGTTAACTGCAGACAAACCAAGAGCCATAGCAGCGTGAAAACTGAATCCACAATGGTTAGAGAGTCAAGAGTCGTACACGGCACTCCGCACATCGTCACAGAAAATGACTTAGAATAAACTGTGCGGCCCTACCCAAAGCAGACTAATCGCACAAATTCCAGACCACACACCTATCATCTCATTTCCCGTTAGGGCTCATGAGAGCCTTCCACAGTAAACCACCAGGACAAAGCTGTGAAGCAAAGGAAATATTTCATGTGCAATCACCCTGAGTTGGTTGGTTTTGTTTTGCTATTGAACAGCAGAAACATAGCAAACTGCAATTGCAAACCGTAGACAATAGTAGACAATGAAGGTTTCACCCACCTGGGATCTTTCTGAATGCTATCAATGGAAGGTGACCTAGCCAAGGTCCCTTCGGGTGGGATGGCTGGCCCAGATTTGCTGTATGGAGATTCAACAGAAGGACAATACTGCAGCTGTCGGTAGGGGTCTGCGTAATTGGAGGCTGGGCCGGCCGCATAACTGGCCCTCTGGAAGGTCGCGGTTGCGTTCTGTGTGCCGTGTTGACTGCCTGTGCGCTGTAAGGGTACGGAGTCGACACCAGGGGAAGATGGGGCTACGACAGGAAAGTAGGGACAAAGTAAAAAATTGAGGACCTGTTCACAGAAATGGTTAACCAGGTCTAGGCAGAGGGGGAAAAACCAAAACCAACACACACATATAAAACAGGGGTTCAAAAAGAATGAGGAAAAGAAACAAAACCAAACAACATTGTCATTTTCAAAACCATTGCAGTAAATAACCATCAAACGAATTTCAAATGACATGCCACTTCTGGAATGGAAGACTTTTGCACTAGCTAAACAGACTATAGTGGCGATTTTCACTTGGGCTTTTAACTGCATTAATCTGAAATGATGAAAGAGCAGAAGCTGCATGGGAATAATCAAGCTAAGAGTCACAAGTACCACTGAGTAAGGCCTTTGCAGTTCTCAAATAGATGAGAGGCTATCAGATCCACCAGCAGAAGGAGGGTCAGACCAGGCTCAAGAGTCTAAATTGAGATGGACTGGCACTGCAACAGCAGAAATAACCATGGCAGTCCCGAATTTGTACTCCTGGTAGGCACAAAGCAGGTAAAACCAGACATCTGCTGCTAAGAGTCACTGCAAAGGCTTCATTAACCCAACTTCTGCATATCTCACCTGAAGTAAGATTTAGGGGACTGCTGCTGTTAACTCTGTCTGAAAAAGAGCTAAGCACAAGGTGATCACAGAGATGTCTTAATGCCAGCCATGGTGGGGCTGACACGCCACAGCTGCAGATTAATGCATTACAGCTAAACCAGCAGGTTTAAACTGACTCTATGCTTTTGTGACTCAGAAATCTCATTAATCCCTCTTCTAGTCCATGATCTTTCTGTTACAGCACCAGGTACTGGAGATTCAGTCTTTCTTATTAAACACCAAGTATTTTTTAACCACAGTCCAACAAATGGATTGTTGCTGTAAGGTCTGGAAACAATCAGTACTGTTTGAAGTGGCATGGGAACTCCTGGTAGCTCCCATGTCCCCCCATCCCAAGACAAGGNCAGTCTTTCTTATTAAACACCAAGGGGAGTACTTTCACCAGTGGGAGTGGACCCGGGTCCAGGACTGCGTTTAGCTGGGTCAGACTGCAGATTCAAGAGACAAGTTTTCATAAAAGATTTCCCAGTCACTTCTCATTAACATGCACACTTCAAGAAAATAAACATTTCATATCTTATAGATCCACAAAAGGGACCTTAAGCATTCTATCTCAGCATCAGGAACTAAGCACAGTAGGCACTAAACACAATTACAGCAGTGTTGCCTGACCTAATACTTTTGTCACATTTACAGCATCTCAGAGTTTGGCATTTGTACCAAATCTTTGCCTTATTATAACTTTCCTTCTTATGAGAACATCATTTTAAAGTGAAAAATATATTCTCATAAGTTTGGTATCCAGCACATCCAGGCCAGGCTGAATGGGGTTTGAGCCACCTGATTTGGTGAAAGATATCCCTGCCCATGGCAGGGGGTTGCAATAGATGGTCCCTGCTAATCCAAAGCAGCCGACGACTCTATGGTGACATTAACTTACACACACAGCAACATTTCCCAAGTCCTGTTTCTGTTTTACTGCTACCATATTGTCTTAAAATGTAAGGCCTTCTCATAAAACCACATCAGTTAAAAGGCGGTAACAGCAGCAGTGTAGAGGAACACCCCATGCACACACCACGCTGAGCTCAGGGTCAAGATGACAGAAAGAAATTCATCGCATTTTTACAGAAAAAAGCACACAGTTCAAAATGCACATGTAGTGCTGTTTAAGAAAAAGAGTTCAAGCAATGTAATTGTGTACTAACACAGCACTGAGTAATATCCCCTCACAGAACATGCTGTTTGCGCTTGACACATGCTATGGGGAACTGCAAAAATCCCTGGAGCACTGATACTGCTGAAAATAAGAAATTCAGTGTAATATAGATTGCTCTGCAACGTATTCCACTGGATTTCCCTTTCCTTTGCTTTGCAGGGAAGTTCAATGGCAACTGTGTGTGTTTTCAAACTCTCTGAGAACTTTCCTACTCTCTGTCTCATTATCAGAATAGGTACATCCAGGGACAGAAGCTGCACCCTAACACCTACATGCGTTTTGAGTCACTCTGAGTCATGTCTCAATTTATCCTCCTAGCAGACTGCTCTACTTCCTTTGGAATTTTATTACAATGAGCACAGAATTGTCATAATCAGAGTATGGAAATGAGAAAAGTCTGTGACTTCGACTTTCATGACAAATCTCATCTGCCCAGAATAACTTTTACGCTTAACTTGCCTACAGTCTCTGTGCGCTGTACAACGGCTGGGCTTCGGCAGACATCTTTGCACAAGCAGTTTAATGTAGAAGCGAGGCAAAGCTCTATGTGTGTTAGTCCTTCAAGGCCTTGCTCCTGCTTAAACAAATCCTTTTGGTGCCAGACACGCTAAGTTTGGCTCTTCAGCTGCAGCAAACCATGGAGACCTCTCTCCTGTTCAGCAGTTAAGGCACCACAGCTGTAGACATTCTGTCTATTACAATAAATCAATCCAGAATTACCTTTGCGAAACCAAACAACAGCAGATCTCCAGTGAGCACAGGGGCTTGGAGAGGGCACTCAGAGTGACCTGGAAGTACTCACGGACCATCTATGTGTGCAGGTGGTCATTCAACCTTTTCAAATGATTTTACTGGAAGACACTTGTTCCTTTCTCTAACTGTCACATTTGACTTTGCTCTGAAATCCAGGTCAACCACACCTTGCCCGGGTTCAGCTCGGTGTGGGTAAGATACAATACTGCTTTGAAGGATCAGGGCTTTGCCCCAGCAAGGGAAGTGTGAGGTGTGAATGAGCTCTAACAGATAAGTTTCCAGAGGAACAGGCTGCTTCCCCTCTCCCACAACCAGCCACCAACCAGCCTAGCCTTCCTATGATCTGTTCTGGTTCAAACAGGATCATGGACAAGTCCTGTTGTTACCCTGGGTCAACAGCAGACTCTATTCTGTCTCTGCAATACAGGTGAATCCAAAAGTCATAACCAAACTGCAGAAGCAGGTCTGGTTTTGCGGATCCCTTGACACTTCGACAATTTAATGTCAAGCTCGGGGGTAAAAGTGCTTAGAGAACTAGGTCTCCCTTTGGTCTTCAAACATCATAAACCTGACAAGGTCATAAGATTAAAAACAAAAACCCAACCCCATACCTCCAAACCTTACCTTGCTTTCCCTAAGTGACCTCCCCTGAAAGCATTGCTTTTATTAGTGCCTGTTGCTTCCACTTTGGAAAAACCTATTTGTCTGAAATCAACCACTGAGTTTCCATCTGTGCCTTTCAAGTTCTGCTTGCGCCCATCAGCCTGTGACTCCTTTCCAGGACCGCTCAGCACAGTGGTCTTGCCGAGGCGTGGGGCAAGGGTGACTGGCTTCTGCTGCCCCTTCCAAGCTCCCCAGGCCCTGCACAAAGTGGACTGGTAGGGACTACAGCCTGCAGTGCTAAGGCATGGGCACAGCACTTGGTCCCTGCTGCTCCTAGAGGTGCTGAGTACAGCAAATAACAGTCAGTAGGAGGCTAGTACATCAAACTTCAGTGTCAGAACCATTGTGGAAGAGTTTTGCTTTGGGGTTCAGAAAAATGGTTTCATTGAGAATTTCCAGAGTGAAAGTTTCACACTGAGCAGATCAAGAGCTATATTCTCAATGAAGAGATCTGATTTAGGTTGTAAGAAACCTTAAAAGATGACCTAGTTCTGACCCCACTGCTATGGGCAGGGGTACCTCTCGCTAGACCAAGCTGACCAGAGCCCCATCCACCCTGGCCCTGAATGCTTCCAGGGATGGAGCATCCACAACTTGGGCAACCTGCTCCAGTTCTTCATCACCCTTATGGTGAGGAATTTCTCCCTTATGTCTTATCTAATTCCACCCTCTTTGAGCATGAAACCATCCTCCTTGTCCTATCACTACTAATTGTTCACAAAGCAGCCCCTCTCCAGCTTTTCTGTGGGAAAGACACAGTACCTTTAGGTTGAAGCCTTCATTTTCCGCTTGTCACATGAAGATTTAAGATCTTGTTTTAATTTGGCATGTCATGAATACCTTAGAAACGCCTTATAATGTCAGCTTTTCACTACTGCAGCATCAAAATCCCACTGCCAGAAAACAGTGTTTGGGGGCCCACAAAGACACTTAATATGCTCTTTCAAATCTTTACCGAAGAAAACTCCCTGCTAGCTGTAAGGAAACCCCTGCACAAGACCTGATTTTCAATCCGTGACACCTCTAGAAACAACTAACAAACCCCAAAAAGCAGGAGCCAGGATAAAACTGCACCATGCTTAGGTATCGTAGGGAGACAAAATTCACCTAAGAACTGCTAAAATGAAAAGCTCAGACTTGGTAGAAGTCAGAAGGCATTCAGAAGGATCAGACCTTCAGAATGGCTAAAATAATTTCTAAGACGTCTCTTGTGACACATTCTTGCTGAAAATTACTTGGCTGCTGCTGCTTGAGATTTGTGGCTATTACCTCACAAAATGTTCCTCTTTTTATCCTATATTGGACGTTCTGTTCCTGCGATAACATTCTTGTGCCTTCCATATAAATTTAACAATCATTTACTTGTTTTACCTTTTTTTTTTTCATTTGCTCATTTGCACCTGCAGTCGATTTTTACTCTCCTGTGAAAGTTGAAAGTGGGATGCCAGGAAGATCCCCTTTAAGTGCAAAGTATGTCCCTCCATGAGTTCGTGATACAAATGCAGGGCGTTCTGTGGTAGCACGTACATAAGAACGTGTGTAAAACACATACTGCCCCACCTAACACTCTATAAAAATAACACAGTGCATCCTTTGCCAATTGGAAAACAAAACTCATCCAGTTTGGGGAGTACAGCCACATTAAGTGAATGTTTTAGGGCGTACACCGGCTTTGTTTGCAATAGGAGTTTATCAGATTATAATCCAGCTAGAAGCAAATCAGCAATCCAACGTAACAAGCACAAATGGCCACTTAACACTGTTCAATAGAATGATAAAGCCTATATAAGACTAATGATGATGATGATAACTTTGATTAGCAGCTCTTTAAGCAACACTTTTTCATATTGGAAGTTTTTGAATTTATTTATTTACTGAAAGAGAAAAAAACTCCATCTGTAGCTGATAACAGCAACTTTCTCTGAAGCTGTCAAGAATATATGAAGGCATTCGTGTATCTTCTGTTCAGTGCACAAAGAGTTCTGCACTACAAAGATGCCAGCAGAAAAAAACAGAAAGGCTAAAGGGTTTCAAGATACAAGACTCTGATTTATATTTAAAATATTCAAGACCTCATACAAATATCAAACACCAGCAACATCTGATGTGGCTTGGCAACTTGGTTCCATGACTTCTTACTGTCAAGATGGGAAAAGCACAATCAAAAATACTGCAATACTCTATTCCTCTTGCTTTCCATGTTCTCCTCCCCCCATTCTCAGCACTCTTCGATTTTGTCCTGTTCAGTTGCTACTCTTGCAATCAAAACTCCGGCCTCCAAAGTCTGAACCTAGAAGAACTAGAAGGAACCTGTAGGTTGTTTTGCCTTGCATCTGCACCAGACAGGCTCTTTTCCATGCAGTTAGCCTTTACCCTCAATGCATCAACCTTCTAGGGACTCTGGGACTGCATCAAACTCTACACAGTCAACTTCAAAAGGCTCCGTCTTTACTCCTCCATGTCCTCTCCTGTTTTCAGGCATCTGCAGTTATATTTCAAAGCCTCAGCTGGTTTTGTTTTACTGTTTTTTTCTGCTGGTTCCAGATGATGTACATCAGACGAAATACAACCTCCTTCCCTCCAGTCAGCTTTGTCATGGCCAGCTCAGTACTTTCAAGAGCTCCTTGTTGTACCAGGTATGTGTTTTCAGTGGAACATAACATGCTGTACATGGGAAATGCAGGCAAACAAAATAAATAGATAGGGAACAGCATGGTACTTAGCAAAAAAGGTCTCTTCTCCACCCACAAACATGTTAGTCACTATTTCCTCAGGTACTGGTTATAACTGGCTGTCACACCTACTTGTAATTAGAGTGTCTGCATGCTGTGCCAAGCATGTCTTCAGTGGTATTTTTATCTTCAGATGTTTCCATGATAATGGGTAAAGCCTTTTTATCAAGGCAACATCCATGCCTCTTCCAGATGGCATCACAGGAGATTTACGTTGCTCAGACTTTCCCATAACCAGAGGTAGCTGCTCAGCCACTGTGCTAGGAGCTCAGTGGAAACGCTCGGTACACCTCTGAATTAATTAACAGCAACAGCAGCTGCAGAGCACTAAAACTTAGGGACATACTCAAAATGATGGTTCACCCAAGTAAGAAATTATTAGCCATTAGCTGATTAATTATTCCAGAGATCTTCAAACTGTCTCCTGATCATTGCTGTTCTGCAGAACAAATCCTTGCTTGAAAGAAACCAAGGAAATATCACTTGTGCTCTATACAGTCATGTTCAGTAAGTCCTCCTTCAGCGTGCAGAATGACAGACTTTGAAGACTGCAGGACTGAAGTTGCTGCTGCACTGCTTTATCCTTTCATTTTGATTTTATAAGAGCGTTTTTCAGATCTGACACTAATTGTTACAACGAAGCTGAATGTTCTTTTGCTTAGAAACCGATGCTTTTCCACAGTGCAGAATAAACTGGTGAAAGAAAATGCTGCTTCCTCAGCTTCTGAGCTATTCCTCTGTTTACAGCACAGCTGCTATCTGGTCACTTTGAAGGCTTTTTTTGTCTATATTGTTCCACTTGAGCTTCCACATTCTCACATGGACTATTTTAGTATCCTTTTCATGGGATGAGTTTGCAATTTCTTTAGAAGTGCCTTTAAATATAATGATGCTGAAAGAAAGATCCTCCATCAAACGCATCAGTCATCTTGAGGACATTACTGGGTGGTTATATCAGGCACAGCGCTGTGGTTGTTCAGCAAAGGTTTGCAAGCAGATTTATGAAAGGTATTTGAACTGCTTCTTATTTCATGAATGACAACCTTGTATTTCTACACAACACTGAAGTAAATAGGAAAAAAAAAGGACATCATCCTTCACCACTGAAGTCTAATGCAATCAAGCTTTAACCAGAGACTACACCTGTACAGTAGAGAGATTATAAATATACAGACAGTTTCTGGCACAGACTAGATGCTGCATTTGGCAGATGAGATTTGGAGGATATGTACCCGTCTGATCAACATTTTATAATCACACTGCTTTACAACTTCTAAAAGGAGGTTGTAGGAAGGTAGGGGTTGGTCACTTTTCCCAAGTCACTAGCAATAGGGCAAGAGGAAATGGCCTCAGGTTGTGCCAGGGGACGTTTAGATTGGCCATCAGGAAAAACGTCTTCCCTGACAGAGTGATCAGGGATTGGAACAGGCTGCCCAGGGAGGGGGTAGAGTTGTCGACCCTGGAGGTGTTCAAAACCCATGTAGATCTGGTACTTGAAAACAGGGTTCAGAGGGCAGGGTTAGGTTAGGTTGATGGTTGGACTTGTTGATCTTGGAGGTCTCCTACAACCTTAATGTTCTATGAATTGTCAATGTACGCATGGTAAGTGTTCAGACATGCTCTAAGTTATCCTTCAATTTAAAAAGGAGCATTAGGAAAAATGTAGGACAAAACAAGTACAATGTTCACGAAAGGGGCAAAAGAGGCTGTGGATACTGATACTTTAGAAAGGTTTCCGTGCTGAGCAGTGCTGAAATCTGGGTTGGCTTCATGTGCATAAAATTTCTCTGTGGAATACAACTATGAGTTCAATTCTTCTAAGTTACAAATACTTTATTTGGAGAAATTCTTTCCACTATAAGAGGAATATTGCTTAGAGATTACAAAGGTGTTCCACAGGGTCTTCACCTCCTGTTACTTTCCTCCCTTGTTCATTGCTCTTATCCACAGCTTTGCAGCAACAACTGGATCCTACTGCAGCTGAAAACAATGTCTTAACTCACAGTATCCCAGCAATGATGAGGTTGGAAAAGACCTTAAAGATCATCCAGTCCAACCTAAATCCAACTAAACCAAGTCAACCTAACATCTGACATCTAGATCCTGCCACTCAGCACTTCATCCAGACTGATTTGAATAGAAAGAAAGAAAATGAAACAATAAAAATTCTTTCTTAGAGGAGGTGTCACTGTACCTGAAAAAGGAATCATCTAAACCACTCACACACAAGGATCTTAACGCAGATAAAGCTATAGCAGACACCCTGGATCTGTCAAATGAAATGGGATTATGACTCTGCATTGCTTTGAGGTGATTTGTTAATCACTATACAGACCACTAAGGAATTTTGTGCTCAATTTACTTTGTACTGAAGATTTGTTCCCTGCTTGATTCCTGTAATTCTCTCTCTCAGAGCAATGTCATCAAGTGGCTGTCAGTAAGGAATACAGGTCTATTATCACATTACCAAACTAATAGAGATGCAGCGTTAGGAACAATTTTTCTTTTTAATTTCCCTGAAAACATTACACCCTATAGCTAGAACTCCTTGCTGTGTGATTTACCAGTATAAGCCCCAGCTAATCTGCAGCTGTAGCATCACAGTGTGCCCCTGCAATGTTCCTGTGCATCATCTTGTGAGAAATAAAAAACAAAACAAAACCTGGCCTTGAACTAGGGAAAAAAAATTCCAGCAAACCCACAGGGCAAACCTGGGCAGAAAGAATTATATTACTTATAAATATGTACACAGTGTATTTTTGTAAGATAGGTATTTATAACTCGTTGCACTTTAGGACTGCACAAAAGCTAAGTAAAGGCTGAAGAAGCAGCATAGTGGACAAATGGAATGAGTCCAACCTAATTTTTCTGTCACTCTTCACCTGTAGTGACAACCTTACAGACAAATGAAAAAAAATACCTGAAATCGAGGTTCTCTTTTTAGTTGCAAGTGCAGGAACTAGCAAGTAACAGGTAACTTTTCATTAATAGTTAGGTGCTGCTTTGAAACTCAACACAAACTACACCAATGTACCCGTTCATGCTCACTGGAAGAATCTGAAAACACCTCACCAAGCGTGAGAAGTGCAAAACTCTTTGTAGAATGTCTTCCCTTTTTTTTGTATTCAGGAAACTTTTTGAATATTGGAAAACTGCTTCACAATATGAGACAAACTCCCTTCACCCTGAAATAATGACCTGTAAAACGTATTGACATATCCAATACATTATTGTAAGTGGAAAATATTTACAAACTTGTGAAGGTGACGTATTTGCCTCAGGTAATGCATTCTGTGAAGCATCGTGCTCCTCTTGTGATGGCAACAAAAGAGCATTCTCAACAGCACAAAATGTCGAGTATCAAAGAAAGCCTAGACTGGACCATGAGGCAGATAACTACCTCGGTATCTGGAAGCAGCATTAAGCAGTCTGTGAAGACTCCTCTCCATCTTTGCCCTTATGGGAGGGAGCTTCTATGAAGTAAGGGTGAATGGGCAGTGAACCTGATGCTGAGAGTGGAACACGACAGAGCACCAAGTACATGGGACCCTCTTGCTTTTCTTGTGCAATGCAAAGGAGAAGAGGAGAGGGTTCTAGTCATCTGAGCACCCACAAGCAAAAAAGCTAGCAACCTCCCCTCCCTGCAAAAATCCAAACCCAAACAAACCAACAGTGCCATCAGTTTTGTATGGGTGGTCCTGTCTGGGATCCAGAAAAAGAGGGTTTTGCTTCTCACTCTCCCACCTCTGCTCAAGGTCTTAACTGGAGAGATGATGCTTTACCACAGGCCTGTCACAACCCTCAACCATGCTGTGAGAAAGCTACCATCTGAGACAGGAGAAGAAACTACAGTTTTCCTTCACAGACTGCCCTTCGGGCACTGCTTAACCTCCTGAACTGCAAAAGCTCAGGCCGAGCACAGAAAACAACAAATGCTGGCAGGGCGACCTGGGTCCTTTTCCTAACCACCAGCAGCACATCTAGGCATGAAGGAGAACTGGAATCCAGAAGCAAATGCGCCTTCTACCACACTAAATCAAGACACACTTTCTCCAGGAGAAAGTAAATGTTACACGTAACTGGGAGCAGTGCCTGACATAGGGAATCCCCCAGGGAAGACACCTTTCCACCTCTGCATGACAAACCAGGCAGGAGCAGGAAGGATGGTGGAAAGAGGAACACAGCATCTGTCCAGAAATACAACAGTAATCCCCACTTTCAGTGGTTTTTCCTGAGCTGCATCACAGGAAAATGAAGCAGAGTTTTGATCTGCTCCTGGCCAGTATTTAAGCAGAAAGCACTCTTCCCTCTCCATAGGAGTCCACTCAGCTTCCTACAGCTATCCCCCAGTGAATGCTCTCTTTACACAGAGTCCCAGCTCAGGCAGCCACAATTCTGTGTTAGACCTGATACCATGAATTCCACAATCCTCTTCTCTACGCTCAGCACATTCCACCACAGCACAGTGGAGCAGCGTGCAGGCAGCACAGCTTTTGCTAATGGGCAGCTTCCAAGGTACTGGTGCACTGGTGAAACCAGCCAAGCACCAGGGAGACTTGGCCTGAAGAAGAGAATGCCATGAGAACAAGCCTGTCGGGGAGCTGCACATGCAGGGATATGGGGTAGCTCTGGAGACAGCACAGGAAGTGCTGCTGGAGTACCCCTGCCCCACACATGGGCCCCAGTGAGGAAACCACTGCAAGAGCATGCCTTGTAGACCTTGCATGAAGCCACTCTTCTGAGGCAACACACACTTCCTTATGCTTTCTCCATTCAACCTCCTTTCAAAAAATCTTGCGTTCCAGGGTTCTCTTTTTAATCAGATCAGCAGCAACCACAGACCCTACTTGCCCTCTTCCTAAGCCTTTGCCCCACGTCTGAGAAGCACTGAAGAGTCTTCACAGTGCCTTGTATGCCCTGTCTTTACCAACAAGGCACTTCAGTCCAATGTGCCCAGCACTCAAAACTGATGCGGACTGACTGTATAACCATCCATTGCTACTGGACTTCCCAGGACTGAGCTGCATCACAAGACCTTACTCATGGTGATTTTCAGTGGCCAGAGACAGAAATCATTCTCAGGCTGTGCATCCTGAGGCAATACTTCATCTTTCCACAAGGCTGAGACGGTCTTCCCAGTGCCAGTGAGATGTGTTTGTTCTTTATGGAGTTGAGGAGAGCAGGTTCACCCTTCCAGTGTCACTGCTGGTTCATCCTCGCCAAAGAAACTCACTTGCAACCCTTGAAACCAGTCTGTACTCTTTAAAGTGTGAGCACTCTGCAGGCTTTGATGTCCAAACATTCACAGCTCACCAGTGTCTCCAGAGTTTTTAAGCACTAGCACTAGTTTAATGTGACAAAGCCCCAGTTTGTAGAGAGTTCAGACTAAGCCCACACCCCGCCCTCCCTCCCAGACCTCTGGGAACACAACTCTTACAGGGCTTTTTAAACCATTATCTGGAAATAACATCTTTTTAAGAGAAAAGGGCTCAGTTATCTCACTGAGGGACCACAATAAGAGCAACTGTCATCACAAGCTTTAAGAATGCTGCCAGCCTCCAGGGAGACAAACAGACCCCATAATCCTATAGACCACGCTGCTGGTTGGCCCTGACCCTGAGCAGCCAAGCTGCTTTTTCGTTAAGGCAGCTACGGAAACTCCAAGCCTGGACTTGTTTCATGTTTAAAATGAACTCCATGGCAATAAATAGTAATTAAATCCCCAATCCAACCTTTTAATTCTGTGCCTGAGCAAATGATCCCCAATTCTATATCCCACTCCAGCTGAAAGGCAAGAGCCTTCCCCTCTCTTCATTAAAAGCCCCCCTTTGAATTCCAGTGGTGCTCACTGAACATTTCATCAAATAAGCTTATTTCTATTATTAATTTAGGGCTTAAATTAGTAATGCAAGAGCTTTAGTTTTATAAAGAAAATAAGTAACACATCTGACTGGAAAACATTGTTCCTGTGTAGCTGGGTAACAAATACAAGATGCAAACTGCTATTCAGTAAGTACTTTATGTTATTTATACTCATACTTCCAAGCATATCTTTTGTGGATTCTCATTCCAAAAGGAGAATTCCAAGTCTACTACTACTTTTACCACAAAAGTTTGAGCTGTTTTTTATATAAGAAAACACAAAACACCAGAAATGCTTAGAATTCCTAAAGCAAGTTCTGTCTACATTTGTTTAGGCTATTGTGGCTGCATTTATGTCATTATTTTTTAGATTAAATGCCATAAATATCCCTGCTGATTTGTGATCTATTTATGGGTTCCAACTGCATTTCACTTGAGTGAGAAGCCATTCTGCAAGCAGGACTTGGACACCAATGCATTTCATGAACAGTCATCAATATTTACGGATAAACCAGAGATGTGAACAGATTTTCTCTGTGCCATAGTTCAGTTTTATGTCTGTGCCTATACCTACGTGTATCTCTGTAAGAGAGACGAAGAACACTGCTCCATGATTCACTTTGAAACCAAGTGCGCAACCCTTCTGCTTCATGTGGAAGGAACTTTGCAGCCCCTTTGCAACACACAAAACACCTCTGCAAGCAGAACACCCCACCAATGTCTTCAGAGACACAGACTTCTATCAAAGACAGTATGCAAGAATAATAAAAATATTCCCTCTGCCATTATGAGCAAGCTCTTCCACAGATCAGCTTAACCTAGTGCACACAGAGCACAATGCTAAGCGTTCCTCAGTTTTGTGCATGCCTTGGGTTGCTATGGAGAGCTGCCATCTGCACAAGGTATTCTGTTTGACTGGCATGCACACAATACATCTTGTTTAGCACATCAGAAAGAGGAGAATTAGTACTGAATATTAAGGCATTTCTCATAAAAAGACAATCGTGCAAGTCACATCCACCTACCTGTACTAGTGCGATATGTGCCGGTGTGTGCTGGTTGCAGAGGGTCCCCCTGACTCTGGCTGAGACTCCTCATAGGGGGCTTCTGATAAACTCTGTCTTCGTAAATAGGATCTATGTGGTGCTCTGGAGACTGCAGTGCCCTTAAATCGGAACCAAGGTGGCTGTGCTGGCTGCTGTAAGATGCCCGAGACCCAGCTGCAAATAGATTTGCAAGAGACATTTAAGAGTGAGAAAAAAGTAGCAAATACAGTATCTGACTTTATTTTAATAAAAGTTTACCTGAAAGGAGCACTTAAACCAAAAACCCAAACACAACAAAGAAATAGATGTTTTCCCCACACAAACAGCAATGAAGAACATGCATGGGAAGTAACAGCTCCAGCTAATCACTTCCTTTGCATCATCCAGCTGCCCGCATCTACTTCAGATCCTGCAGGTCCTTCAGATTCTTTCAAGATAACTATATCTATTTCTCAAAAATATGTAATGATATAATCTTCTCTTAAACAGAGACCAAAACCACTCAGCCCACCTCAAAAAAAAAAAAGGAAGAAAAAAATATTATCAAAAAAATCTGAGAGATGCCCTAGATCATCCATCCACACAGCAGAACTAGTAGTGATCAGAGTGAAGAAAGGAGCAGCAGGCAGAGCTAGTGTCACAAACTATGCTGGTGTATTAAGATCTGCAAATGAAACCACCTCAAGCTGATTAATAGATGCAGCTCCTGATCTCTTTGCTGCTTGGTAAGGTATAACGAAATGGCCATGCCTTGTCAACATGCCCTCAACAGTTTAAGAACCCCGTACTGCTATGACTTTCTCCAACTTAAATAGCCACTGAGGATGCATAAATTCTCTCCTGGAAAAACTACCCTAAGTATATAGCATTTAGAGGATCGATGAGATTGTAAAAAACCACTTCCTTATTCTACTATTTATTACTGTGCATGATAATTATGTGTAATGCATCATCTATTTTTTAAAAAAGATACTTGTCCATTTCCAGCTTTGACTACTTTTGTCACTTGAACCCTCTTGCCCCAAGAAGCCATGTAAACAAGACCCAGTCTGAAGGCAGGAACTGAGGAAGAAGCACTTGACAAAGATTAGGTCTATAACTCAAAGTGTTAGCATGCTATTTAAATGTTTAGAAAAGCACTCCAAGACACATCTCTTAAATTCCTTGCTGATACTCCTGTGAGGTTAAACTCCTGGGTGTAGGCGATGTTGTGTTCCACGAGCTTAGCCTGTACTGCACAGGCAACTGGCGCAGCCATTCTCACAGAGACCCTCTACTGCCTTCACTACGTCGGCAGCAGTTTTGTTGCATAAACAAACATAAAATATATTCTGAATGCAGAGCACAGGCATAAAGTACTGTGTGATGGCAACACAGAGTACAAATGAGATACACAGACACAACATTACTTAAACTTTAATATGAATTGTCTGGAGGAAAAGAACAATTTATTCAATGTCCTTATTTCTAATCAGCGGGTGCCACAAACCTGTTCTCTTCTGAATACTGCAGCCTATGTGAGTGTTTGCAGTAGAATACCCTATCTGCATACTTTCCCCTTCCAACATTTCTCAGACAGCCTTGCCATTAGCACAGCACTGAAAGTAATTCTGCTGCTCCCCTTATTAGAAAAGGTTCCATGAATTCCAAAGACCTATTTTATGGATAACTACTGCAACCATCCATAAAGCTGACGTTACTGTTACAGAACTCAATTACTTACGGTCCGCAGTTTCAAAATGCTCTTTAACCCTGCACCTTTGACACCGACCCTCAGAACAGTTGCGACGGCCCCAAAGCCTACTGTGCTCAGAGTGGCCCAAAATACAGCCTACTCTAATTATGCCCAAATTTCACTCACCTGTATTCAGAGAAAAATACCAAACACAGAGGCCCCACAGGTTCTGCAGTTAATACCAAACAAGAATAAAGAAGCACACCCGCTTCTGTAAGTACTACAGTTCTTTTGTCTATTTAACTACGCTCTCTTGAACAACAGATTTTCTTCTTAATCCTGCTTCCAGCAAATGGAAAGATTTCTCCCATTGAATTAAGTAGCATTACAATCCAAATATTAACATGTTCTCAAACCATTGTGCTAGTCTTCTGGAAAAGCAGGCTTAATTCAGCCTCCTTCAGACTTTTTTCATAATTCTGAATCTGCAAGTGCTAATAATAGTCTATTTCTAAACAGAAGTTTAGTATTAGTTTATTAAGCTAACTGCCTATGTAGTCAGGACTATAACACTATTCTTTTAAACAGTAAGCACATCTATTATCAGAGAAATCTCATGACCAAAATACCTTGTGGTTCAAGCAAACAAGCCATGAAAAATGTGACAATCACTAAAAGAAAAGAAAAGAAATGGAGTTTGCTCTAAAATAGCTAGGTTGTAATCTAGAAATAACTTGAAGCAACCCAAGTAACAGTATCATGAGTAAATCCTCCCAAGAAAAGTTGAAAGACTTAAGTGAAAATAAATCTATCAGGGAGGAACTGCAACTATCCATCAACCATTTAAAGAAAACAAATATTTCAACATGTAAACTACAATATTTTCATTTTTAGAACATTAACACTCTCAAGTATCAGAAATAAAGGGCACTGGGTGTGACTATGCTAACTGGTTGCTTTTGCTGTCTTTCATGGCATGAAGTACCAACGTCTGGAAGAACTGGGTCTTGTGTTAATGCTGATGTTACAGAGCTGGTGTAGAACCAGAGTGCAACTGAGCAGGAGAAATGCTTAAGGCCAAGCTGAATGGGGCCATGGGCAGCGTGGTCTAATGGAAGGTGTCCCTGCCTATGACAGGAGGATTGGAACTAGATGATCTTCAAGGTCCTTCCAACCTAAACCACCCTATGAACCTATGATTAATACTCATCATGACTTTGTATCGGCATTTTTATGTGTGGTGACTTAAGTGCATCTTTTCTTTCCCTAAATCAAGGTAGGCTGTTTTGGTTTTACCTGCAGTTTATAAGTATTTTTGTGAACCCTACTTGTTTTGTTTTTGTTTTGGCCCATGAGCACATCAATGAAATTAATTGGTTAATTCTCTCTGGGCTTGGATCTGATCAACTGATGAAGCCATGACACCCACAGAGATACTTACAATTGAAGTCAAAATGAGACTTGCATTTCTTTTAGAAAAAAAAGGGGGGGTGCTGGGAAGAAGTGTGGTAGATTTCAGACAGCTGCATCCTACTCACCCACACACTTAGCTTCTACACCATACATATTCTGCTGCTATTTTGGAAGACCATGGAAAAGTACTTAAGATAATCAATCAAAACAAAGACCATGAACTCAAAGAACTGCTGGCACTGTGAAAAACAGGCTTAACATGCCTCCTGCATCTTGGGTTAGCAGCAAACAGCTACATCCTTTAGTACCTGGAGCTGCAAGCTGTTCCCTGTCATCAGCTTCACGAAAACTTGCAATCATACAGTGGAGAGCTGACAGGGGTCAGGCAATCCAAGGAGGTCTGGACACAAAAGCAGCAATCAGTATGCTACCAGGAAGCAATAACACAATTAGCGTTGCCATTAGCATTCTCACATTCAAGGCGGCTTATCACCCTCAAAAGTAGTTTCCCTAAACCTGGAGTCATCGTGAGTGCATGGCTCATCCCAAACTGCACTTGTCCTAAGCTTGGTCTTGGTCAGCTGCATTGCCTTCAACTCCACTGCCCTGGGTTGTTTGGAACACCAGCAGTGATGTGCATCAAGAGCACCCACACCTCTGCCAGCAAACGATCTCGTTTCCCCTACTTGGCCAGCCCATCCCTAACACCGATGCTATTTGTTCCATGGGGAAGTCTAGGGCATCAAGCCAAATCAAAGACAGGTCTACATACACGTGCAAAGTCAAGTCACTATTAAATCTGGTGTTCTGCAAGCTGTTAATGGTTAATGGATTTTGTATTCAGCATTAGACACAGAAGCTCTACAACTATGGCTGTGAAAAAGTGGGGGATTTCTCACTTCACTACTACAAACATGAAACCAAAAACACCCCACAAAGCCCCAAGACGTTGAGAAGAGATAAAACATATAAAGAGTGAAGAAACAACTTACACAACTTTATAATTAATCCAAATTAATTAAAATAGTCTAATCTTCTGCTTGACAGAAGCCTGATATTTGATTGCAATGCCAGAGATGCATCACAGTAGACAGTATGGAAAAGAATAAAAGGCTCTAAAATAGCTGTGAGAGGCATCAAAAGTGAAGCAGAAACTGATTAGTGTTGGCACCAGGAATTGTGCAAGCTCCAGAGTTGCTGTCAAACAAAAGGATATGTAATGGCCCATTAAAGACCTGCTAGGCTGGGTTGAGCACTCTGCCCGGGGGAGGCGAATGTGGTCCGTCCTACACAAAGGCTGGTGACAAGGTCTGTCCGAGCCTGTTTTTATGTAACTCCTGTGAGGCTGGAGAATGCAGTTGGATATTCTTTGCAAAGATTTCCAGCAAAATTGGCACAAAAAGTGCTGGTTTCATTGACTACTGACAGAGTAAGTGATATTTTGACAACAGTCCCACCCACCCACTTAACATAATTGCAAGTAACGAAGTAAACATTACCCCTATAACCCACCTAATTTGGGGTATGAATATGAAAACCTCGAGACACTGCAAGGACAGAGCAGGTTCGGCTCATCCTCTCTCCTTGCAGAAGGATCTTTTGGTAAAATTTGCAACCTCAGTTACGCCGAGTGTTTCCCCGAGGAAATAAAACCTGTATTTGTGACTGTAACTTTTGTCTGTAGAAGCTAGAGTGATCTTGTAGTTCATGAATTTCTCACCAGCAACCTAAAATAAACTGTATATGTTGCATGTAAATAAGCTGTGATGGTAGTTGAGTACCTGATCTGCTTCTTAAAAGCAAACAGGCTGCTTGGGAATCTGGAGTCAGGTTTAACATAGCGAAAAAGCAAAAATAAGAACAGCAATACAGAAAAGAGAGTCTTCTCCGTCTTCTGAAGTCTTCAAGATTAAAACTTGAAACAAAGTGGGATGCCCCTTCAACATCTCTGTGGAGCCCGTAAAATAGACTGTGGTCAGGCTCCAGCAGGGGTCGTGTGAACCCCTGAGCCAGGTGAATCAGCTTAGGGCAGCAGTAACAACCTGAAACACGACACAGGTTTTTCCAGATGAAGATACCGCATTCCTACAACACTTGGTCTCCTCCCAAGTTCAAGAGGGAAAACAGAAAGAACTCAGGGATAACGCAGTCCTACATAATTGCATACAAAAGACAATCTGTGCACCTTATTCTTCAAAAACCCCACCCTACTAGCTGGAGTTTTACAGATTATCCAGATCTGCTCCGTAGCAGCACAGCAAAATGGATGTTTCCTAGGAAAACGCTCCTTTTTCTGACAAACTCTCACTTTGCACAGAAAGAAAAATACAGTAATCAGACAAGTAAGAAAAATACATCAAATAATCCCTAATTGCTTTTTAGAGCTTGTGCAGGCTGTCATGGAAATAAGCACAAGGCACATTTGAATGAAACTGCTAATCTGACTGCTTAGGTCAATAAAAGTAAACCACTACACCGGCAGCATTTTGCATTTCAAGAAGCAAAGGGCACTAGAACCATTCACATGAGTGGATACACAGGCATTTGCATAGGTCTTAATAAACCTGAACAGTTTGCATTTGTGCCCTCTGGGAAAGCCTTTAGAACCAGCCGTCCTGAATCGTGAAGAAGGAACCCTATACAAAATCAGGGTGCAGTAGGTACTGCCCTCCACTGCAGGAATTAAGAGCTCATTGGAAATACAAAACACACAACGAACTCTCAACGTGAAGAAAAACATCCAGACTGTGTCGGATAAACCATTCAGCCCTCATCTAGAAATCCTCCATCCCAAAATAGGACGAGTCCTATTAAGCAATTTCCTTCCATCTATGATACAGGAATATGCATTATCTCATACTTTAATGAGCTCTGAGCTGAGGGTGAAGCTCAATGACCTTATTCTCACCTAGTGGTGAAGTGTTTACACCATTTAACTTAACTGGGCTATAACAGCACACATTGTAGCACACGCTGTATCTCTGCCTGCTTGAAGCTCCACTCATAAAATCCATACTCTGAACATGTTACAACACAGTATCACTCAGTAGATATGATTTTCTAACAGAGGATTGACCGTTCACACTTGGCTGGAGATGTTTTTAATTTCAAACATAATGCCATTATTATTCATGTAACTTGCACTGAGATTTTCTTGGATTGCAAGGTTTTAAGAGAATACAAAATACCCCGACCCCAGCCAACGGTACAATTGTAACAAGCCCTTCGGTGGGTAAGAGACTGCAGCAATAGAAAGGGAAAGAGAACTGGAACAGGTTTGTAGCTCCAGCATGTCCCATGATTTTCACAGGGCTGAAAGAACTTTCTGATTTAAATGGCATTTTAAGGTTGAAAACTCTTTTTAACATGAGTTTCAATTAGATGCTGGCCCTGAAATGCTGGTGTCCTTATGAAGGGTAAATTATACAACATACCCTATCACAGCTTCACTCTTAATTCTGAAGAATCAATATGTGAGGAAGAGGATGTGAATTGCAGTATTTTTACTCTGAACTCATACATAAACAAACATGTATTACAGACATGAACTTTGTTTATGTAGAAAAGAAGGCGATGTGAACTCAATCAAGTGCAGGGTTAGAAGTGAACAGAGAGGAGACAGCAGTCAAACATCCACCATGACTTTATTTGCTAGAGGCTTATGCAGAAGCATATCTAAAACGCTTGTCTGAATGTCACCACACTGGACAAGGACAGTATGATCTGCAACAAATGTTTTTATAAATCAAACTAATAAAATTCAGATAATGGGACTACGCCAGCACTGTATGATGAAAGGATGACACCAAAGAGAAGAAAACATAACCAACACAAGAACTGAAAGATAATTCGATGTTAAGGCATGACAGATGGTTAAATTAACCACGAAGATCTGACAGGCCAGATGGCAGCACCAGCTAATGCACACCTGGGGTAAGTCACCTTGTGCCCTCAGCACACCTATGACCTGTCTTCACCACGGCCAAAGCACAGTCTGCAGTGAATCCATCTCAACTGCATTTAGATTTTTCCTAACCACAGTTTTACTACCTGTTTAGAATTTACACACACACATAATGTACTGACAGCATTAATTAACTACTTTAACTATCAACTTCAGTAACTTAAGGAACTTTTTATTTCTCTAAATAGCAAAGCTAAAGACGGGCAAAGGAAAGGCAGCAATTTAATTCCTTTTTGTTTTCCTACTCTTCCACTCTCACTACACCCTTCTGCCCGTGACTTGGGATCATCTGTAGAAATATGGAAGGAAATCATGCCATTCCTGAATTGACTGATAGCACCTGATGCCTTTCAACTTATGCCAGACTCTGGAGATCCAGAAAAAACACGGATGTGCCACTTTGGCATCTGAACATGTTACCACAGAACATCACTACAAAACAAGTATCTGCTAGAACATACAAGCCCCCAGAACACACTCACCTCACCTGTCAGTGCTTTAGTCTGCTTTTCCTCACTGTTTCCACTTAAAAGATTAAAAACTAATACGACGTTTGGCCTGAAGTGCTTCTTGTAAACTATCACTGCACCATCAAAGCAACTGGCAGCCCCACTGTCAGGTCACTGTTATGCTTAGCAGTATGGCTCACACTGGGGAACTTCCCAGACATAATTTGTCCATTAACCAGATTAAGTATCTTAGGAAAAAGTCTCCTCAAAACAGATTTGCTTTGGCTGCTTAAGGCACAGTGCAAAACCAGCCTCTGACCTAGGGCTGTCACTTTCCACATCAGTGCTAAAAATAAAAGGGGGGGGGGGGTGAAGAAAAAAAGACAAAAAT
>VZRI01014330.1:190224-205711 GCA_013397515.1 Upupa epops | reverse complement strand
GGAGAAGAAATAAAGACATAAATTGCATTCTTAAAATGCAGTATACAGGTCCAGCATGAAGTTCAAAAGTAATTTTACAAAGCTTACTAGCTCACTATGGCTCATAAGAAGTATCTTGGTAATCTTTCCCATTTGATCAAGTTTTTAACAAATATTGATATTAATCACACTCCCAAATAGATTTAACAGAGACATTAAAAACGGTTTTTTAAGTTGTTAAATCTACTTATTAGTCTTGCAGTGTAACTTTACTGCAATCTAATAGTTAACTCTACAAATCTACTAAAATGATTATTTTTTTTCCCCACACAGACATTGTTTTTCCCACTGTTGTCCTCATTTCAATGAAAAACATTCACACACTTAAAAAATTGTATGGAAAATAAATTGTTAGTGGAAGAAGAGAAGCATGACCGGGAGCAAAGAGATAAGATGCAAAGATCACCAGGCAGAAACAGCAGATTAAATGTGACAGACAAGTTCAGGGAGATAATTTCCATTTCATTTCTGATCTAGGGAACTGTCACTGGAGAAACAACAAAAACACAGAGAAACTCCCCCAAATGTGCCACTGTCACAGCATCACTTGCCCTCAGCAAGGCAGAAAGTAAGAGGCATTTTAAAATTTATTGTAAAAACTAATAACTGAGTGATCACCTAATGTGTTGGGTTTTTTTACCCTACTTCTCTGAGGCTCTGCCTCTTTGCCTGAACTTTGACAGTTTTACACAAAAATAATACAGGCAAGGCAGCCCCATGCACGAAGGAGAACGGGTCCTGCTATCCAGTGATACAGATGGGTGTTTTTAACTTCCCTGCTCATGAACTGCTTGCATTGAGGGCTGAGTGCCTCAGCAATAGGATGGAGTTACTAAGCAACAATGCCAAGCAGCCGTGCAGACACGGTTTGGATGGTTCACCAGAGCTTCATGGCAACCAAAAACGTTATCAAGCCTTTCTAGCAGAAGAGATCTCCTTCAAACTTTTGCTTTATCTTAGAAAAAGGCTTGCTGTACCATCAGCTCTGTGCTAAAGCGGGTCCTGTGGCACTACATTTAACAGAGCAAGCAAAGCAACAGAAATCCTACTGTATTTGATGAGACATGCCCAAAAGTCAACACCCAGAAAAGAAAAGAAACCTCTATGCCATATTTTGACAAGCTCTACAATTAACACTTCTCTGATAAGGACTGCAAATTGAAAGGAAGAACCAAGCACCTTTAATTCCCTAAGCGGGGTCATCTGAGGCACAAGCCTGGACCAAGGTAGCCCTGAGGATGCAATTTCTGCCTGCTAAGAAGACAGAACAGCCCAACCCCATAGATCCTTGCAGGTATAGAGAGTCTCTCCAGCAGTACAACCCATTTGCTAAAAACCATTGCTGCCTCCAGCAAAACACATCAGATACTGTTCCAGTGATGCTCACCAGTGAAAATGTTATGATTGTGTTTAACACTGTGGAAAATGTCAGCATCTAAAAACCACAGCAACTCACAGCCCCAAACCCAGCATCAGCTCAGCCTAAAATGGAGCAAGTTCTCAGAACAGCCATACTGCAGGGAGAAAAGTCTTTCTGTATCAACCCCTCCATGTACATGAGACAGAAGAGTATCTAGAGATTCAATCTGACTTCAAGTGAGAATCTCAAGACTGGTGGTAAGGAACATGCATTGTGGAACAGTTGTTTCCAAAGGGAAAACAGGCACCACGTAACCCTGTGGGAGTGGTAGCATCAGCAAACAACTGACCTGGGCAAGAGAGTCCAGTCTGTCCAACTGCAGTATTCCTCAAGTGACGCTTGCTGGGCAACCTGAATTTTTTGATCTAATAATACTGTTAAGTCCTAGGAGTGCATGGTTTCAGTGGGACCTCTTCCTGCTAACAGGGAATGTGCAAATAGCTAGTTCATAGAATCATCATGGCTGGAAAGGACATTCAGGATCAACAAGTCCAGTCCTCAACCCAACATGTCCCTATTCCATAGACCATGGCCTCAAGTGCTCAACCTACTCCAGGGATGGTGACTCCACTTCCCTGGACAGTCTGTTCCAGTGCCCAATCACTTTCTTAGTAAAGAACTTCTTCCTAACATCCAATATAAACATCCCCTGACACAACTTGATGCCTCCAGGACTGTACCCCAAGGGACTTTCTTAACCAGTGTTCTAAATAGGTTGAAGTCTGCCGTCAGAGGTCCATGGTAGTAGTTCTGCTGCCCCCTCTCCTTACTTGGCCAAGTATTGAGAACTCTATAATTTCATGGTCGCTAAGCCCAAGACAACTTCCAATGACAACATCACCCACCACTCCTTCCCTATTTGTAAACCCCGAGTCCAGCAAGGCCCTTCCCCTGGTGAGTTTGCTTACCAGCTGAGTCAAATAGTTATCTTCCACATATTCCAGGAACCTCCTGGACTGTTTTCTCCCTGCTGTGTTATATTTCCAGCAGATGTCTGGTAAGTTGAGGTCCCCCTGCAGCTTCTGGTAGTTGTCCATAGAATATCAACCTCCTCATCCTGGTCTGGCAGTCTGTAACAGTCTCCCAACTGGATATCTGCCTCATTTGCCATCCTCAACTTTACCCATAAACATTGCACCACACCGGCACACTTGTTGACTTTCACGCAGTCAAAACACTAATATAGAGAGCCACCCCACTGCCCTTTCTATCTTATCTATTCCATTTGCAGAGCTTACAGCCATCCATTGCAGCACTACACTTATGAGAGTCATCCCACCACTCCTTAATGGTGACTACATCATAGCTGTCATGGTGCATATTGGCTTCCAGCCCCTCCTGTTTTTTGCCCATACTGCATGCATTAGCACAGATGCACTTGAGTTGGGCTACTGACTTAATTCTCAGCAATGGCCTGTCACCATTAGACACTAGTAGGCCCAGTTCTATCCTCTTAACCCCTTGAATCTAGCTTAAACCCCTTTCAATCAGCCCAGCCAGATCAGATGCACAGATTCTTTTCCCCCTTTGAGACTGATGAACATCTGTTGCCCAGGGACCCCTTGCAGTCTAAATCTCCCCATGTTCAAAAAACCCCAAAAACTCTGTTGATGGTACCATCTTCTCAGCCACCTGTTAATCAGGTCAGCCTTCCTTCGTCTTTCAGTATTCTTCCCTGCCATGAAGGAACTGAGGAGAAAACCACTTGGGTTTCTGAGCTCTTGAGCAATCTCCCCAGGCCTCTGAAGTCTTTTTTACATTGATTCAGGTTTCTCACCCTAACATCATCATTACCATCCTGGATAACCACTAGTGGACATTAGTCTGATGGCTGTACCAGACCAGAGAGTCCTCTAGCAGTATCTCTGACCACAACCCCAGGAAGGAGGCAGACATTCCTACGGAGTGGATCTGATTGGCATATGGGGCCCTCAGTTCCTCTCAGAAGGGAGGCACCAACCACAGTAACCCTTCTAATTCATCTTTTAAGCAGTATAAACTCATGATGAATGCAGCATGGACATCCTTTGCAAAGTTGTGATCCAGTCCCTGAAATGTGCAGCTGAAATCCAAGACAGCAGACCTGGGGATTGCTCAGAGAGGAGTGTTTGCAACTTTTCTTTTGTAGTTCCTTTTACAATGACACTGCATATTGCTAGACGTATGAACAGTATTAACTTCTGGAGATTTAATCCGTAACGCTTTGTTCTCAAACTTGCATTTCAAGTAGAGAATGGAGAAAAGGATCAGATAGCATTTGTTCCTTTATGTAGTTATCTTTGATAGAATATGAAACACTTCTTGCAGCAGCTTTCTCTTCCTCAGCGAGCACTTGCTGGCAATCCCCAGTTGCTAGGATTCACCAAGATGCGAGGTGTAAGTCTGTGACATTCCAGGGGAAAAAAAAGTCAAGGTACATTATTCCATCTTTCCTTCAATTCCACATGCAAGAAAGGGAAGATTTCTCTGGATATTTGGTAATATACTACGTTACACATCAAGGTTTCCTTATCCAGTTGAGACTTGTTGAATTTAAAGTACAAGAATGAGAACATGAATCTTTTATTAAGTGTATATATACCAATTTGAACACCATCCAATAAAAGACTTCAGGTATGCCTGAGAAAAAGTTTAAACCAGCAATTATAACATTTTTACCATTATGTTCAATAGATTATCACGGCATTACTCAAGCTGGTTTTAGGTTGTTCCCATTATGAAAACATTGAGACTTCTGCTAAAACACTTGAAATAATCTCCCGTTATTAAAATCATTATCATCTACAGCAAATCCAGCAGGCTCCCTACAAATAAAAGTGCTGAATGTAGAGACAAAGCAAAGGAGTGCTGCTAACATCATGATCACCAGGAGCTTAAGGACTTAAAAGTTTGTGGTTTATGGGTTATTATTCCAACTAAGTTTTTTCTTTTAATTTATTACGTTTAATAATTATACAATATTTATCAACCAAATTCTAAAACAATCAGTAAAATACATTACACTAATGTCTGCACAATTAGTAATAAGCAAAAAATTGAACTTATTTAAAGGAATTAAAAAAAAGAGGCTACATAAATAAAATCAGCAGACAGACTGCAGTGTACCATTAACCTCAGCAAAGCAGATTATCCCTGAAAAGCATGGCAAGGGAAGGACTGTAAACTGGAAGAATCCTGTTACTTGAGCAGAGTCCAGGCTAAGAAGAAACCGACTTGACAAATGCTGCAGGAGACAAATGGTGACAGAAGGTCACCCACAAAAGGGAAGCAGACCTAAGATAAGAAACAAAAGGAATGTGTTCACAGCACTTTGCAATAAACCACTGGAAGGGTTCACTTTCAAGAAGGACTTTTAACGGCACTTAAATCAGAAGGATGAAATGCATGTTAGTCCAAAGGTGACAAACACTGGAGGGATTTTGAGCTGTCCCACAATTAGTTCCCGCTTATCCACAAATGCAAAGTGACACCATTTGCATGTGAAACAGATGCCTCACCTGGGGAGCCAACACTTCCATAGTCCTGTGGCTGGCTGAAGACCTTGGCAAGTTCTGCCTGATTTTAAAAAAGCAGTCTGAATTTCACTGCAGTCTGAGAAAATGTTACATGCAAACCATCACATCAGATAAATCAGAGAGAAAATGATTCTCAGCTAGGACAGTTAATTCTTGAATTCCCAGACTCACAAGGTAGCATCTCAACCAAGGCAGGACACAAATAAGATCACTTAGGAGAAGACTGCTCTGTTACGTTCAGCACTGGCTTCAGATTCTTGCCAAAAGCAGTTCAAGGTGCAACACAAGCAAGCATGACAGCAGGTAGAATGAGAAAAGAAGCCTTGAAATCTTTGAATCTTGGTCAGAGGCCAGACAAAGTGCAATCATAGCTCAAGAAGCTCTCTACAATCACCAGCACAACCTGCTTTAGTTTTTCCAGGGAAAACTGAAAAGCATTAGTTCACAAAGATCCTCCAGGCAAACACACCATGGCTAGTCAGTCCCAGCCCTAAAAGCAAAACCTGATGATGAAAACACCCTATGTCCTCACTCCTTGGTCAGTTGGTTATCATCCCTCAAAACTGTCAGGTACACAATGCATGGTTCCTCGGGAAAAGGGTTGGCAAATCTCTCACAAAGCTACTGCTTCTGAAGAGGGTTTGGTAGTATTGGTGTCTATCCTGCATTCATTAACAGCAGCAGCCTTTTCTCTGTTGAGGGAAGAAAGGAACACACTAAGGCAGGTCAGTGTGCAACAGCCTTCTTTATTTCATCCAGGCAGATCAGTTCAGAAGAGGACTGGAAAGTCTGTCTTGTCCACAGAGGGTCACAGTTGCATACAGTTCCCCAGATGAAGTCCTAATGGTATGTGACACTCCCAATTTTGCTTGTGATGTGATCAGGCCATGAATTATTCTGCTCTCTTTCTAGTACAGGTGGCTGAGCCATGCAGTAGTCAAGCAGGTCACCAAGGTCTTTTTCCTATTCTTTTCAACCAAGGATCCTTAATCTGTAACTAGCTACTAGGTGTGTTGTGTTCTCAGCTCCAATTCTGTTCCTTCTCTCTGATCTAAAAAGCTCTTTCTACACAGGACAGCTTGCTTTCTTCAGAATATGCCTCCTAATATTCTGCTGTGAAAAAGTTTCTTTGGCACATAGCTACGTCTTCTGCCACTACAATGAAAAGGTGCTTTTTCAAGACCGAAAGAGTTCTTGTGGGACTTTTAGTGGCATTCTTCCTTCAATTTGGTTTTTAAAATAACAAACTGACAATGCTTCTTTGCCCAGGTTCTTGGCCAACTACATTCTTAGAAGAATCATCTTGTCTGGCTTAATTAAACGTTTCCCAAGGAGCACTACAGAAGACATCCATTCAGAGTCCTGACAGGACATTCAAAGACACAAGATATCATCTAAAAGGTCAGACAGCAGGTTATTTCAGTACTGTCTGGTTTTGGTGAATTCCTGTTGCATATTATTCCATTGACTATTTAATACTTTCAGGTCTCATATTACCCTTCCTATCAGTTATTATAGCAACATCGAACAGAGTGCTGTGATAAGCTGGTCTGCAGTTTTGCTTCTTTAGGGCATATAAGCCCCAAACTTCTTGTATTGGTTTGAGCTAGGATGGAGCTGATCCTTCCCATGACATCTCTCAGGTGCTGTGTCTGTGGTGGCAGCTGGAGGGATGCTGATAACCCACCAGTGCTTTGGCTGCTGCTGGGGGCTCAAACAGCACCAAGACTGAGAGGGTGGTTTCCTTCACAACACTCTCCCCAGCTGAGGATGGCTAAGGGATGGGCTGTGTCAGCTAACCCCAACTGACAAAAGGGCTATTCCAGACCATATGGCATCAGCCCAACAAAAAAAAAAACAGGGGAAAGAAGGAAGAGGGGGGCATCTACTGATGGCATTTTGCTTGAGATTTAGAACCACTTGCATTCCAACTAATGTGGTCCTTTTCTGTTCTACACTTCCACACTACAAACTGCAGCTTGATACACTTACTAAAACCCCATGCCACCCAACTTGTTCTTCAGATGCCATGCCTTATAACTGTAAGAGTTATCATCACCTGGTTCTTCTCATTGGAGCACATTATATCTGACTTTTCCTTCTACCTACTTACAGTACTATACAGTTCCATCAATTTGTTCTCACAAGACAGTATCTCATGCCCTCTGTAATACCACTTTTATAAAGCCAGAAAGAATTCTGTCTCTTGTGGTTCAATGCCTATGTGATCTTCAAGCTTGACACTACCACTACGGAAAAATTCCCTCATTTCTCTGCCATGATTGCTCACAGCACAGATTTGGTCCAGTGCAGTTTCTGGCAGCCAGCATTGTCTGGTAATGGATGTCACAGGAGAGCACTTTTCATCACAGCAATGACAACCATGGACACCTTCCCACCCAAGTTGTAGCCTTAGGTAAAGGCAGCCTTCCTCATCAACATCACCTTGTCATCTTCCTGCCACAGTTAAGCACTTTTGAGGAGGGCCACCTGCACTACTTTAAAGCAGATATCTGCACACAACAACCAGAAAGCAGCTAGACATCCCAGCAAATGACTGCTGATGTTAACGACGAGAGGTGCACTGACTTTCTAGATCAAAAAGGTGTGGCAAGATTCAGCCTCACCAGTATGCCCTCAAGACTCAGAAGTTTGCACATCTCAAGTTCACGAGGCCCAAGGTTCTTTCTGTAACTCACACACTAAAAGTAATACAAACTCAGATACGCAAGACGCAGCTATATGAACTGGAGTGCCAACACCAGCTCATGTACTTCCACTGCTTCAAACAAAAGTTCCACCAAGTTCAGTTCCCAAAACGGTGCTCTTCAGTTTCATACATTTCAATGGATTTCAGTAGCCAAAAAAAACTTAACAGAAGAATTCCAGCTCCTCCAATCAATGGTATTTTTGCTACAGACACTTCTCTGCTAACTTTTTGTCAGCTTCATCTCTTTCTTGAAAAGAATTCTGAGGAGTTACATAAGCACAGACAATAAATCTCTGCTCTATGCCTTAACAAATTCCTTCCTGTGGCTTGCATGTTTCTATCTGGAATCGTGGCCTTTTCAGGCACACGGCTGCAGTTCAGGAGCAGAGATCAGAAACTGCATGTCAAGTTGTGTGGTTACACACATCACCACAGGCTTCAGAACATACTGACCACATAAAAGCCCAGAAACAGCCAGTGTCACTCAGCTTCCTACAGTCACTCAGTTAAAATGCTGGCAGCTTCATAGCAGTTGTGTCTATTTCCAGCACCACTGCAGACTGATTTTCTCTGTCTAAAAGCTTGATGTTTGGCAATATTATTTGGTTTCACACCCCTCTGAAAGACTGTCAGAAGGATCAGTCAACCAATCTTCCATAATTCTCAAATACAGGAAGCAAAGGGAAAGGCTATGGTTGCTACACATTGGAGCAGGCTGCCCAGGGAGGTGGAGTCCCTGAAACTTTGTAAAAGATGTATACCTGTGGTGCTGAGGGACATGATTTAGTGGCGATGTTACAGTGCTGAGCTAAAGGTTGGATTTGATGATAGAAAAGGTCTCTTCACACCCAGGCTTAGATATTCACAGAATTTTCTCATACAAGAAGTCAACGCTCAGGTTCACTGGGTCAAAGACATCTCTACGTGCTTGTGGCCTCCCTATTTGGCTTTTTAAAATTATTCCAGTCCTACAATCAAATTCATTTCACATAAGCTAGATCTGAACAAAAATCACGGCAATATGGTATTTCAGAGACCTCCATCTTACTACTTCTCCTTTATTGGTGTAGACTCTCCAGTTTGGATACCCTGTCCAAGTTGGAAGTCAGTACTACTGTAAGTGTTCCGATTGTAGGAATGAGTAGAAAGAAAAGCCATTAGTTAGTGAACGCTGAGTTCTGTTACTTGAATCAGCTCCAGGACCAACATCAAAACCCTAACTTCCAGGTTACAAAGTGGAAACAAACAGCTTATCAGAAAGACAGCAAATTGAGAATCTCTGTTAATATCTAAAGTATTACTGGATGACTCAAAATATTTTGTTTTCTTGCCTCTGTTTTGTCTCAAAACAAAGAAGAGTAAATGAAAAAACCACAACCCCAGACCAACCCAGGACTGTGCTGTCTGTCCCAGGATAAAACGACATGAACCACATGCAGTGGTTCTGACAGGAGAGAAAAAAGTTTTCTAGCTAATAAAGCCAAAAAAAAACTAGAAAAACCTCTATAGAAAATGATTTTGATTAAAAATATGGCAATTTTGTTCTCCCTATAAAAGAAACACGCAGAGGATTCTGTAAAAGTACAAGAAAAATAGTCAAGGCAAACGGCTGAGTGCCCTTTTTGTTATGCTCCATCATATAAACAGGCAAAACCCAGCTTATCTTAAAGCCAGAAACATCCATGGGTTTTCCTTTCTTGTCCGCATAAAGTACAACTGCACATCACACCCAGCCTGTTTTATTTGCTCAGCTCTGAGCCTCAGGTGGGGATTTTAAAGCAGAAAGAACTTTAAATTCTGGAGTGATTTAGATCCAGCTTGGCTGTGGGTCAACACTCTGCTTGTACCTTTCTATACTGTCCTGCTCACAAGGGGAATGACCATGCACGTGGTGGTGAAGTCTTGTCTGCATTTGTGAATTTGTCCTAATGCAGTCTAAAAGGCGTATTTTACTCACTCATAGTTTAAATCCCTCCAGGAGGCTTATTCTGCCTCATATCAGCACTAACATTGATTTTAAGACTATCTAACTCTGCTCAAAGTTAATTCTCCTACATGCAGAGGTATGGAGGAAGGGGGTAGATGCACGTGTATGCATAAGCAGTAGAGCAGCCATCTTAGCACACGGTGGAGTGTGACCTACTGCAGAATGGTAACACTTAGGCAGATTAATTTTTGTTATGGATGGCAACAAGCCAATGACACACACAGGTGATCCAATATTTTCATGCAGCTGAAAGAACCATGCTAGTGGTATTACACTGATCTGTTCCGTGTCCATATGCCAAAACACTAAAACCACATCAAGATTCCACATCAGATAGCACTCCTGCCACAAATCTCAACAGGGGTTCAAGATGTCATGTGCAATGAAAAGCACCCAGGAGAAAGGGCAAAAGAAGGTGTTGAGCAAAGAGGGAGAAGAATGAGTCAAGACAGAGGAAGGAGCTGAAGGAACCTATCAAGCCCTGCTGAGAACATATTGCTCTATCAAGAATGGAAAGCATGTTTTATACATTAAACCACGGCAGGTTTTTATAAACCAGTGCTGTATTAGTATTGATGCTACACGTGTACGCACAGTCCTGCCTAAGAAAAAGACAATGTCTTGCTTTGTTTTTAGAGGCACCTGCAAGTGGATTCTGTTTGTAAACACCAGGCTGAGCTTCAACGTTTTCAGCAGTGGCACCAGGGCTGTCTGAGGGATGTTGCAGCTCTTGAGTCAGTAGAACATGTTACCACTACATGAAGAAGAGCTGAATAACATTCTCTGCATCTAACGTTATACAAAGTGATTCACACCAACATTCGTTTCTTAAACCAAACCTTTCAGTATAGCTGATGGAGCAGTCTTCAATTGTATATACTTTCTTTTGAGTTTTTTTGCTATAAAACAATGCATAACAGAGCTTGTCATTGTGTTATGTGTCCCTAAGCCTGGACAAACAGGCAGCAGTGGCTCTGCGACAGCAGGGCTGCTTCCCTTTTGCACAACCTGAGGCACAAACTATTCTCAACAAATCCCTTCCACCACCTCCTCTCCCCTTTGCTTCCAAGCAAACCCAGTACAGCTTTAGTACCATCTATATGATTCTGGACAGCAAGAGATGCTCTAAGGGACCAGGCAGATGGGGCACCTGTGGGATGACCTGCTTCCTGAAAGGGTTTTCCCTTGTTCCTGCTGCTTGCTGTCCTACACACTCCACCTTCCAGTCCAAACGGGCTGCTCTGGCAAGTCTGAATCCCAACAGCACCCTGCAGCTCAGTCTGGATGTGGAAGCTGCAAGAAGATATTTACAAACTGTGCTTTCTGGATTCATACTGCTGCTTGAACAGACAGTCAAGTATCGTTTTGAGCAGCGCAGGCCAGAAAACTACTACCAAAACTGAAACTGCAGATCATAGTGAGGAAGCAGCCAAAGTAAGAAAAAACATGGCAGGTGTGTACACCCCAGAAGTGTGATACACACACACATACAGAGCCACACACACACAGAGCAATGCTAGCAGTTCAAGCACAAATCACACTGAGATCCATTTCTGAAGACATTTCTAAGGTTACTCGGTTAAAACTGAGTCACTCCATGCTTTTGCACACCTTATTTTAAATTCAGATTGCAGTCCAAGAGTTGCCATTTTTATCATTTGAAGTTGTTTCATAATCGAGCCTGTAGGAAATGAATACAAATAATGCAATCTCCTTGATTCAGGCTTGCAGAGATCCATTTTGGGGCAATCTATGTTTATGGTGCATCTTCAGTTGCAATTTTTTTCTTAAATTTATCATATCTGAAGCTCTTTCACTTTACACATCTTACCAGGTGCTGATAGTGTTTCGTACATCCAGGCCCAGTAGTGTTCATCAGCTCTATAGCTTCAACACAAACTGCTAACATCTCAGGGAATAAACCAACCCACAAACCAAAAAAAAGCATTAACTGTATCCTGGGTAATTACAGCAAATATGCAATTCTTTCTTCACAGCGGTTTTTGAGGAACAGCATTCCTGTGGTAACCAACAGGGCTTCATCAGAGGCAAATCATGACTACCTAATTTGATGGCCTTTTATGATGGTGTTACAGCACACTTGGACAAGGGGAGAGCAACTCACATCATCTACCTGGAATTTTGTAAAGCATTTGACACTGTCCCGGCACAACATCCTGGTCAGCAAACTGGAAAACCATGGGCCTGATGAATGGACCACTCGCTGGATAATGAATTGGCTGGATGGTCGAACTCCAAGAGTTGTCAACAGTTCAAAGTCCAAGTAGAGAGCAGTGACGAGTGGCATCCCTCAAGGCTCAGTACTGGGACTACTGCTTGCTGTTTAACACCTTTGTTGGTGATATGGACAGAGAATTGAGAGCACCCTCAGCTTGCCCTTGCCGATGACACCAAGCCGTGTGGTGTGGTGGACACACTGGAGGGAAGGGATGCTGGACAGAGGGACCTGGACAGGCTGGAGAGGTGGGCCTGTGCCAACCTCATGAGATTCAACAAGGCCAAGTGAAGGTCTTGCACTTGGGTCGAGGCAATCCCAGGCACAAATACAGACTGGGTGGTGAGAGCACCCTTGAGGAGACGGATGTGGGGGTGTTGGTTGGCAAAAAACTCAACAGGAGCTAGCAATGTTTGCCTGTGGCCCAGAAAGCCAACCGCATCCTGGAGGAGAGCGACAAGGATGACTGGAAGGCTGGAGCACCTCTCCTATGGGGACAGGCTGAGAAAGTTGGGGGAGGGAGATCTTCCAGTACTTGAAGGTGGCTACAGGAAAGTTGGAGAAGGGCTGTTTCCAAGGGCTTGTAGTGGTAGGACCAAGGGTAATGGTTTCAAGCTGGAAGAGGGAAGGTTTAGACTGGAAGTCAGAAGGAAGTTCTTCACAATGACGGTAGTGAGACACTGGAACAGGTTGCCCAAGGAGGTTGTAGATGCCCCTTCCCTGGCAGTGTTCAAGGCCAGACTGGATGGGGCCTTGAGCAACCTGGTCTAGTGGGGGGTGTCCCTGCTCATGGCAGAGGAGCTGGAACTAGATGATCTTTCAAGTCCCTTCCAACCTGAATCATTCAATGAATCAATCCAGCTTCCCATTAAGCTCTGCAGGCAAAACATCCATCAGCACAAAGTAACAACTGCTCACCACTCCTCTCCAAAAAATCCAACAAACTTCTGTGACACTTGTCAACAAGAAGCAAAAATCTCATCTATGGAACATTAACTTTTCAACATACAACTGCCTGGTGCTCTCCTTCTCAACTGCTTGTGTTTCTAACAGCAGGACTGGAAATCCCCTGCAATAGTATAATACAGTCACAGCCCAAGTGCTAAACCTGATCTGGCAAAAACTGACAGATGAAAAACAAACAGATTGCTTTGGTAGTGTTCATAACATTTGACCCTGGCTAACCCTAAAGCATACCTCAGGTCTCTTCCTAGTCCGTTGTCTTCAGTGAGCCCAGTGAAAGTTTACAAGCTCAGCCAGGCACTTCACACTGCAAATATGTAACTGGAGAATGGCTAGAAGCCCTGAGGGACACTACAGCACGGTAATGGAAAATAACGGGTGGGAGCACACAATAGGAAAGTTCTGCAACAGAATGGGCCATGTGATAGAGCTCCTTTCAAGGACTACTTGAAAGGCATGCCACCCCTCCGGGGGGGAAAAACAAAGGTATTTACTAACATACTGTTGCTTCCGCTTTGATTTTCATTTTAAAGCAGCAGCACTATCTCTGCATGTCTGTCACCAAATACTTCTTCAAGTTATAAGGCTTCCCGTTTTCTTATAAGACACTGAGATTTTCTGCCTATCTTAAAAGCAAAACCCTACAAGACACAGTGACTCAGAGGCTCATTATTTCGGTTCTGATTGGCATATCATCCCAGCAAAGGTAGTCCTGCTCTACCAGATTTTACCAACTTAACACCAAGTTAAAACAATCAGATGCTGTCCCCTCCTACACCAGCACCAGTTACTTCCTAAATGCACACATCCAAAAGCTTTTTGTTCACCAGAGCCATAAACCAGAGACCAGCCACACCTCCCAGCAGGTCCCAAAATATGGCAAAGCCACAATATGTCAAAATGCAAAGTACCTACAAGTCACACAAGATACACAAGGAGTTCTATCAAAAGCTTTTAGTTAAAAGCACTCCAGGAAAACTGTCTGTATTCCCAACTTTCACTCAAATCAAAGTAGAAAACCTCAGTGTGAATGCCTGTACAACTCCTGTAGGTCAAAAGAACCCAATTCCAAATCCAAGTTGCAGATCTTTACCAAAGATGAACAGCTTCCTCAACACTGCAGCACTTCAGTGCCACCACATAGGCCTTAAGCAATACAGAACAAGTTCTGACTAAACCACCCTCACAGCTTTAATAATGTGTTATAGAACATGCCTTCTTTAAAAACACCACCAAAATCCCAGTACAACACAAATTCTAAGACTACCGAGAGAAACATGGACTGTGCCTTTCAGAAATTTCCTGAAGCAAAGGCTTCCATGCTTGAGCAAGGTAAAGAAACATTCAGGACATACCGATAGTTCATATCACCCTCTGTTCCTTTGATGCTGAGAGGTCCCTCTGTACCTAGTTGGACTCAAACAACTCTTGCAATAGGACAAAGTTGCAAAACTCTCTAAAACACAAAGTCTGTGAAAATTCTACATTGCTGTCTCAAACTACAAAGGCAGGACTTGATCACCGTGGCCAGTGCTGCACAGGACTAGAGCAGAGAACACTCGTAATAAATAATGGTAACAAACCACTTTGTAATTTGACAGTGAATATTTGACAACACGATTGGCAGAAGCGTCCCAAGGCCTTGGTTTTGGCTTTCTTTGGTGATGTCATCATCTCTTTACACATTCTGAACTTCAGAAACAGTGCTCATAAACAAAACAGAAGTTTACAAAACCCCATTCTTTAAACGGAAACAAAACCAGAAACAGTTCTTACAAGGAGATACAGTAACGCTGTATTTTATTATCAGTTAATTTAATCTGTGTGTTTAGCTACGTTGGAATCGCATAGGATGACAACAACTGCTGGACAAGGGAAAGGGAGATGGGTGATAGGAGTGAGGGGTGTGAGTCCAGATCTTAACTCCACTAACAAACTTGAGTACCTGATTTCTGGCACCCAGCCAAGGTCCTTTATGCATCCTATTTATCTTAGAATCTATTTATGTCACACAAGTGAACACATGAGCAGAGCAGCTGTTACTATAGCAATGAAACAGGAAATTTTAAGACCACGAAAAAAACCACCCCTGAAGGATGCTCAGTTTAGCAGGGAGATGCACCAGCATCTCACTTCCAGGAGCTGTTCAAAGTCTGCGGTTCCCGACACGTTAAATGAGCTCCAACAGCCCAATCCCTGCAGATCACTGGGAACCAGACCTCCGCTGCCTGTTCCCCGGCTCAGCTCGGTGCTGGGGGCTCCCGACGCGTCACCCCAAACTTGTCAAACGCCCCGCAGCCACGGGGACGCCGGGCACAGCCGTTCCCCTCTTAGTGCTCGGACTCCGACCTCGGCAGGCAGAATTAGCCATAGTAACGCCCCGGGCGTGAGAGCACGGAGCTCGTCACTGCCGACCCCGCACCCCCTGCGGCACCTACCCAAAGCAGCAGGCGGGCAGCCCTTACCCCCCCTATCGCAACCCACAACTCCCCCCCGACCTGCTTCGTGTCCAGCCCACTCGCTCCTGCGTTCCACCGCCGCGGCAGACGAGAGCTGCCGCCCGAGGCCGCATCCGCGCCCCCGCCCCGCTCCTGCCATCCACTCCCCTCTACCTCCG
>VZRI01014330.1:152458-189799 GCA_013397515.1 Upupa epops | reverse complement strand
CTGCAGCGGGAAGGAAAGGCAGAGGCGTCAGCTTGGCCCTGCGCGGGGAGAGGGTCGGGTCGCCGGAGAGAAGGGGAATCCCCTCCTCCCCAGCCGGGCGCAGTCCCCTCTTTGATCTCAAGCCGTGCCGGTACCCAGCGCCCTCGGGATTAAGGGACACGCTAATTTGCCGAAGCATCTCCAGCCTCTGGGGAAACAGCGGCGCCACAGCTCGGGGCACCCGGGTGCGGGGTCTCCGGCTCTGGCACGCGCTCCTGGAGCCGCCCTTGAGCCGACTGGGGTGAGCCCAGGTGAAACATGCCCGTAGCCCCGGCTGATGCCTCGCACGCACCGGGGAGGAGCTGCAGCGCTGGAGTGGCTGTAACCGGCAACTTTCCTCGCAGATCCGCCCCCGAGAGCGGATCAGATCGCAGCCCCCCGGGTGCCGGTCGCCTCCGCTTCGCCTCCGCAGCCCTGAGGGGCAGGAGCGCGCGCGGGGAGCCGCTCGCGCCGGGACTTCCCGGGCAACGATGGAGGGACGGAGCTGCCAGCACTCTAGCCTGGGGCAGCGCTGGGCTCCTTCTAAGCCTAGTGAGGAGGGTGGGGAGGGGAAGGGGCGCGGAGTGGGGGGAGCGAGCGAAAATCCTTGGAAGCTGCTGCCTGCAAGAAACGTCAGTTCGGTGTCTGAGCCGCTTCTGGAGCAGCAGAGCCTGGAGCTCCATCCCAGAGTTCGTCCTTACAGGCGGCTTCCCCTTTTTTATGAGGCATGCCAGGCTCAAGAGATCATCTGTGAAGCGGGTAACACTCCAGTTCGCTAATACCTGCACCCCACAGTGAGCTCAGTGCTTTGTTGGCAGTCACACTCTCTTCCCAGATACTTTTTACCCCTGGTCATGCAGGGGATTTACACTCCAGATCCCAGGAGTTGACGGTGCTGTTTGAAGCAGCCCAGCCAGGGCTTGGTCCAAACACACACACACAAACACAGGCGCACACACTTCTCAGCTACTGATTTTCTTAGCAAGAAAAGCCTTTAGAATGTGAATAATGAAGTCTGTGACTCAGTTCAGAGAGGGGCGGTGAATGCTGGCAGCAGTCTTGCTGCCTCATATTTAAAATAGCAACACTTTTTTTAGTAGCATCCTACAGAAAACTAAACAAGTAAACAAAAGCACCCCATTCCTGGTGCGAAACTGGATTTGTTTTCACTAAGATAGCAAATAAAGGACAACTAAGTGGAGCACAGAAGGAATAAGGTTCAAATGACAGCAATAGGTATTTCTTCCTGTGAACAGCTGCTAGAAAATTTTCTGTCCTTTTTGGGCTTTTGGAGCCCCATCCCTTCTCTTACATGCTCTGCATCTGGGAGAAGATATTTTTATAGACATGTACAAGAAGCTAGGCTTTGGGAGGAGCTGCTTCTGATGCTTTGTGCCTAGTTGTTAGTAACTGGGAAGTTACCAGCGCTTCCAGTGTTCAGATGTCTCCAAGGAGCACTGCCTCTCACGCTCTGGGAGGTTTTGCACCCTAAAGAGCAATGGCCCTCCAGATAAACTGTAGTGTAAACGGTACCTTCCAGCTCTTCTGCATATGTCCTGGGCAGGCATGGTCATCACACGTATAAGCAGCCTGCTTGCTGTTGGATTGGACTGTTCTGATTGCAGCTGTGAGTTACAAACACCACAGCATTAATTATGAACCTTGAAACTTTCATAAATGGCCAACAAGCTCATGTTCCTCATCTGGAACATTCCTAACAAAAACCAGCAAAGCAAAGCCCGGGAACATCACTGTAATTTTAAAAGCTACTTTCATGTTGAGCTACTTAGTGTCTCTGCTCCAAACTAGAAAGAAGGGCTAATGTGCAATTAAAAACTCATTTTTAATTGTTCAGGTATAAACTCTAGAGCAGCAACTTCGATATAACAAAAACAGGCTGGCCAGATTTAAGACATGATAAAACAAAACCAGGCTGGCCAGACTTAAGACAACATGGAAAGAGCCAGTGACGAAAGGTTGTTTGAACTGGCTACGTCGCCAATTGATGTTCGTCGTTATATTTTATTTATTGGACTGTGAGGTGTCACAGTAATGTGTTTGGCAATATTCAGTGTTGTTGCACAGTAGTGTCTTCTGCAACACTGTGGTGACTTAGGACAGTTTGTCATTGATCATAAGGATTTTAGGCAAGCACTGCCATGCAAGATTTCTTATTCTAATCTACCTTCACACTGCTCACTGGGTCAAGGATTTAGCATAGTTGGCTTCAAGTAAACCAATATTATCCCATATTCCTAATAAATCTCTATAAAGCTGTAGGCATTCTGCAGGTACGGATTCAAAACCCACAAAGATGCCACTGCACAACTGTCTGCTACAAGGAGGAAGGTGCAGTGGCAGGACACAGGAATCGAACAATTCAAAATCAGTCTATAACACTTCTAAAAACTAAGCATTCGCTGTGTGTGGAGGAGAGAACTTTTGGAGGAACAGATTGCAATGAAAACATTAGCATGCAGTATTTTCTAGGATGTGACTAATCCCAGACCTGCCTTACTTTTACTGTGAGGTTATCTTGCTTTTTATTTTAACAAAGGGCCAAGTATAGAGTTGCATTCTCCACTCGTGCTTTCCAAGGTGAAATGTGGTTTTGTTTCTCCCTGTCTGAGGCTGAAGACAACCACACAGACACGTCATTATTTATCTCACTATGTCACATTGTACTTCATATGAAAGAATGAAATGCAGGGGTATTCTTCCTTTGTTTTTCCATTTACCTGTTGTCAACTTGGAAGTGAAGCTGCGGTTAAGCTAATAAATTGAGAACAAATTGACTTCCTAGATCTCATACTCGCCTGTATTAGTGTGTTTCATAGATGCAAACAAAAATCAAAGTCTTTCTTCCTACAGCCCTACAAATACCTATTTGAAGGCTCAGAGATCTCATTTTTCTGGCATCCAGAAGAAAAGGAACATTGTTTGCTTACTTGGATCCACATTATATCATTTTTAACAGCAGAAACACGTGGAAAAAACCTCATGAGAACAGGAACGCAGCAATTAAACGTATTTTCTTTCCTAATCTGGGTTACTACAAAGATCATTCTCTACTGATGTGGGCAAAATGAGTTCTGCAGAGCCCTATGCAGAAAATTACTGAGGGTGTCTAGTTAGGTTACAGTAGAGTAGATATCACTGTAACTGTCTGCCTGCCATGATGCATGCATTTCAGGACATCAGCTTTTTCATTTTTACAATTCCAATTAAAATTTGAGTTGGAACATCAACGGAAGATTTTATGGAAGGCTGCAATGCAAGACTTGTGTTTTGAGAAGTGGAACTGAGAGGGACAAATAACTATTGGCTTAATCTGCCAAATAATGTTTAATAGATAAGGAATTACAGCATCAGAGATGGTTGGACAGCTTAAGCAAAACATTGGGTTCAGCTGCTAAACACTGAAAACATCAGCACATTGATCCTTACTCCTGGAGGGGAAAAAAGGGGTGTGTAAGACCAGCAAAACCAGAATAGCAGAAGTCTTGGAGGATGGCCATTATGGATATGTTAGCAGGTGCGGCAGATCTGGTTGGTAAATGATCTAAGCTCCCATAGTGTCCAAAATCCCTTTAAACTATTTCTTCTCAGGTCTGCCAAAATCCCCAAACCTTGGTCGGTTTTATGCGTCTGTGATTGACAATTCACAGGTACCAAGGAACAGAGTTGCATCAGTGCAACCCTGAGTCAATGCAACAGAATTAAGAACAGAAAAGGCTTCAGAGTCCCAATGCAAGGAAGAGATAATGATACAATTTCTAGAAGAACGATGGAAAACTTCGATCATGCTCCTACTTACCCCGAAGAAATGCCAGTTTGTGCTCAGTGTTGTGTGTGCTTCTCTGACAGATAACAGAAGGTACTGAAAACTTCTGTTACACTTGAGTAAGCCTGCCATCCCCACCTTAGATCTCAGTCAGTTGTGCTCATAAGCATTTTAGTTGAGCATTATATGCCTGTGCCAGTTTCCAGCCTATTTTTCTCTCTGGAAGATTTGCGGGTTACTTGACCCTTAAAATTTCAAACAAGGTCATAGCTGATGAATGTGAACATGGTCACGTGCAGAACACTGTTGCCCATCAGAAAAAACCTTTCTCTTGATTTTAGTGAGGATTTTCCAAGTGGATGCTCAAATTGTCTGGAAGACATTCCTAGAGGCTTCTTGGACTTCTTGAATATTGGTGGCTGTTGCTAGCTAACCTCAAGGGTGATATATAAATTAAGGTAGGTAATACCATCATAGTCTTCTACATCCGTGAATAGAATTGTGTGAAGTACTTTCAGAGTGTCCAGGGGTGGTCAAACTCTGGTTTTAAAGCAGCAGTGATAGCTGCAACCATTAGCTACTTTAGAATCAAACCAGAATTATGCCACACTGCTATGAGCTATTGTTCTCCGTTTCATAAGAGTGATCTGTGTTAAGATTTCAACAGTTGCCTTTCATAACATAAAAAATGTGTTCATATTTGGAATCCACTTTAAACGTATAATCATCTGCCACATCCTGACACAAGTCCGCTATTCTAGATTGTGTCTGGGTAGATTATCAAGCAACCTGTCCCCTTGTGACAAGTCAGCATGGAAGACCGATGGCAGGAGGAGTCACAAGTCTACCTGAAAAAGTCCATTACATAGTTTTGGCTTGATAGCTGAACAAGTTCTTGTACTCATTTGCTAATACTCTAAATACGGCTGGTGAAGAGTGCCAGTTTGATGCATTACAAACTCCTAACTTGTTTGAAGGAAAAAGGAGATGAGGTAAAAAATTAACTGTTAAATGCTTTCTTCCAAGGCTTTTCAAGTATACCTGTAATTTTAATCTACCACTTTATCAACTCCATTGATAAGTGTCAGCAGTTTCAGCCCAGAAGCTTCTGGAGCATAGGATAACAGGGATTTACCTCTGTTGCTGCCTCAACTACTGAAAAGACTAAGAAATTCCTCATCCAGAAATGCAAACCAGTTTCATGTCCTTTCTCCTCTCCTTGTGAATACATGGCAGCCCATGCGTAAACCCACAATCTGTAGCACATGCTATGGTTTATATTCCTATGACATCTACAACGTAATCTGACATTCTCAAGATGACAGTAAATCCAATCAGTGTGTTTATTCACAGGACTCACATACAGTTTCACATAGATTCACTTCTGAACAACTCATCTGCAAAATGTGCTATTTCTTCTAATAAGCCACTATCAACAACTACTCTTATTCCATTAATACAGGACACACCAGGATCTGGACACCAAGTCTGAGAAGCTGTTTTCAGCGGGGAAACTAATACCCTGTGAGGGGAGCAGTTGTTATGAAGAAATCCTATTCCAGTAGCATTTAGAAGATAAAAGTTTCATGTTCCAAAGTGTTTGAAGCAGTGGAAAAACTCTATGATTTATAATGAAGTCCTCCAAATTGACAAAAATATTAGATCGTGCTTTGTAGCACTGTACATACAGGAAGTCCCAAGACTAATTAGTTTCTCTTTTTTTATACAATTGGATTTTCAGAGATTGTTCTTGCTGTCACAGCTGGCCTTGGGACTCTTTACATATTTTTTTCACATATTTGGGCTATCATTCATGCTCAGAGATAGCTGCGTCCCATGCATACGAATAACTAAGGAAATTATCACTATCTGAGTAGTTCTGACTCCTGAGGTTTATTTTAATTACAATAGGGATAGCAAAGCCATTTCAAGGATTGATTTTTTTTCTCCATTATTGTGAGATTGGCAACGGTCATATTCAGAACCTTTTCATTTTAATTTTAGACTCTTTCTCGTTTACCTCTTTTAAAACCTCCTTAGTATGTATTTATGTCATTAATCCACAGTCTGTGTGTCAGTTTGTTAGTATGTTCAAGATACATTTTAATTATCAAGCGTTCTTTGCAGGATGACTGTGAAAAATGATGATGTTCTGTGAGTAATTCTCCTGCAGGACCTTCAACCATACAATCAGAAGGAATAGAAGGAGAAAAGCTATTTTCTGCCCTATCATACCATGAATAAAAAGGATAGAAAAGGTTGTTTTACTCACTTACTGGTTACCTTTCTGAAAGCAACTGGTTCTCTATGACATAAATGGTTCATGAGAGTTTTAAGATCTAAGCAATGGCTGTTCACGGTAATTTCAATGCAAGATGTCTAGATCATTAATTTTTTTCCCTCCATAAATTTTTCTTTTTCTATGAATGAGTATGATAGGATGTTATTAAGAATATCACTACTTCTATAACCCCTAGACAATCACACACTTTCCCTTCCTGCCTTTTTTTATTATTATTTTTTAGGCTTATTTCTCCTTTTCCTCTCATTTCTTCTTTGTTTCTGTTGTCCAGTTGCTCTCATAACCTGCTCCTTTGCCGGCGTCTTACTTTTCCCAGCTTTGTTGGAGAACGCATCACACCCTTTCAGACTAATCCCTGGAGTACAAAGCTCTTCACAAAGCCCCGCTCCTGAGGACATCTGCCCAGGCTACAACTGCATATTATAGCTGCCTTTTTCTTTCTAGCTGGAATCCTGCTCTCCTGCTGGCTCCAATCCCAAAGAACATGAGGGAGGTCCTTTTTGGTAAACACCGATAACCCCCGAGGCCTTCAGGCTCTTTTTAAACCTTTAAAACTCTTTTTAAATAAGAAAAAAAAAAGTAGCTACCCAGTTTGAAGTGAAATTTAACTGTGCTTTATTTCACGTTTCAGTCTTAGAGGGTAGAGAGCTTTTCTGAGCAAATGGAGAGAATAGAATACTATACGTCTCTCCCTATCCCACAAGCTGTGCAATGACTTTATAAGACTTGAATTCTCTTAGCAATTTAAGGCTTTGAAATTCAAATACCACTCAGTTCTGTAGAATCCTGAATTATAAAGTGTTCCAGTGTCACACTGAGATGGTCTGCTTTGCTGGGGCAGTTAACATTTAAACAGAGAAAATAACCCGAGCTCCCAATGAAACCCAGACAGGCTTTGTTTATGTACAGAAGCATGAACGCCTGGAGAAATTTTTGTCTAAACTGCAGCTTAACTTCCCAGGGAGATGCTTTGATACGGCAGTGAAAAGCGCAGAAGGTGAGAGGGTTACGTGTCAGAGCCCAGAGGATCATTTAGACGGGAAGAGATTTATAAAGTTTTTATGAGTATCTGAAATGGTCTTTCAAGAAGTTTGGAACGTACATGCATCTCTCTGATAAGCTGCTTGTCTTAACAATGTGGGAGGAAAGGCAGGCAATCAATCGTTCTTACGCTCGGATTAGGCCATGGCACCATGTAGTCTATGATAACGTAAGTAGCTTTCACACCTGATGGTGCCTGGCTTTGGTTTTGCTTGCTGGCAGGGAGGTCCTGGACCTCAGTTAGGGCTCCTAATCAGGAGCGTCACAGCAATTTTCAAAAGTAAACACCTAGCACGAAAAGATGTATGTAAGCACATGCATGCTCACATGTAAATCCCCTTCATCGCTAGGACTAGTTTACCGCTGCGTAAGTCAACCCACTTTCGATCTGCAAAAGTCAAGATGATAACCTCATCCCACTGAACAAGACAGAAAATAAAGTCAGACATTTATGTGCTGGTGGGCACTGAGTTCTGTTTGCAGGAAGCTACCCCACAGGATTTTGAGTGCAAGAGACATGAGAATGCTTAGGACACATACCTGGCTGTAGCTCTGGATGGCACCTCTGGCCTGACTGCTGCGGGCTGGGAGCTGGGTAGCTGCCGTTTCACCCAGGGCGAGGGTCTGGTTGCTGTGGTAGCTGGCTGAGTACTGGAAGGAGCCTTCAGGTTTGGAATTGAGCTGGAGTGTGCTCTGGGAGAGGAGGCTGGGCCCTGTGGGGACAGGATTTGAAGGCAGTCAGAAGGTCTCAGTGCAGGAGCATACCTGTGATTGTGCTGAGTGAGCCCTGACATTATCAAGTGAACGTGGCTTCAGCGTTTTACAGTGTGGCTTTTTAGTAATAACAATCACATACATGAAATTTTGTCTTCACCACGCAGATATCAATCATTATTAGTGTGTTCAGGCTACAGGCCACATTGCTTAGCAAAAAAAAAATGCATGGGTTTGACTGGTGAAGAAATTTTAAGCCAACTATACTGTTTGATAAAGAAGTCTTGGTCTTCAGCTCAGAATGGTTGATGATGGTTCTTCTTTACCAAGAACAGGCCTGGTGTACATTACCTAATTATCTCCTGCCATTCTTCAAGGAAAATGCTAACTTCACCCTGGGTCCCAGCATCTTAGATCTATTGATTATCGCACTCTGTCCTGTACACATGGTGATGCCATACTTTGGTGCCTGCAGGGACGGATGGCAGCCTTTAAAATATTAGTAGCTCCTCTCATCGTAGGACTTGCCCTGATGGCAGTGAATCTCTGATGACTATTTTTTCAGCCTGTCTTACCTTCTCCATCACAGCCCTGTGTGTCAGGAGAGCCAAGTGTGGGCAACAAGCTTAAACTGGGGTTGCCAGACTGAAGGACAAGTTGAGAGTGAGAAGAGTGACACATACATGTCAAACACTAACTGTTCTATGAAACTAAAGTGTGTTCTCATGTTCATTACATGAACATAAGTGATTTAGCTTGTCAAGTACCCGTAGTGAATTCCTCTGGTTTTGCTCGAGAAGATGTATCAGAGAGGTGCATCTGCCTTCTTGCTTGAATTAGACATGACCTCCCATAAACATGTTTAATGGTAAGCACATTCTGTCTCCATATATGAGGAGCTACATGAAAGAATACCCACCTAATCCTTCCCCCCTATGCCTTCACTGGCTTTAGTCTCTTCCAGTTTTCAATTTAAAAAGCTGTCTTCTATGGCATCTGGGCCCAAGTGCAATACAAGAGAAGAGGGCTATGTCTACCCTCAACCCAACAGCTATCATCTATAGCATATTCGGCAGCTCCATGAGGATGATGCATTCATTTTCTGGTTAGTACTTGAGCTCATGAGAAGCTAGGGTGACGCACCCATTAAGTGAAGTGAAAAGATTACACTGATTTTACTCCTACAGAATGTGTGAGAAGTTCCATTTTAAAAGAAACCTCCAGTGAATTCCCCCCAAAATATCTCCCAGTACATTCATGATACAAAGGCGCAATCTTACGACCTTTAAGACTTTGCTACAAGGACGTACAGCTGAACTGGAAAAGTTTCTACATGGCGACTGTCTTTACCACTAGCTTGTTTCTCAGTAAACCCACTGAAAATTTAATCTGAACTGCTCATATTTTAAAGTGTAACAGCCTACACGAAGCACAAGTGTTTACATCTAAGCGTGGACCGGAATTACAACGTTATGGTATACAACACAACTTACACTACAAAGTTAATTGCATTCAGCAGAATATTCCAGATTGGACAAAACTCTTCAGATTATTGAAACATTTATCACAGGAGAGGTGAATTTAGGCCTTCGTGGCTACTTACAAATCCACAAATTGGTAGCTTTCCATTCCCTAACGGCAATTAGGGTTTACTAAACATTTTCCATTTAATTGGTTTGGTTGCAAAATCTGTTCTTTAATGAAACAAGTATTTTCAGATTTATTTCTTAAAGAGCATAAAGAAAATCTAGGCTTAAAATACAAATTTAGAATATATCAGTAGACTTGATTTTGGATTTGCAATTTTCACAGAGAATTTGGCTGTGATCAAGTGACACGATGAAGGTCAGAAAATTCACAAAAGCAGAACTTTATGAGGACAAAAGTTGCAGCAAACAAGCAATTTTTGTGCATGGAAGGGCTTGTACTCATTCTGAAAGTAATTATGCTGTGACATTTCTAAAGCTTAAATAATGATTAAACTGTCACATGCTATGAACTCAGTATGTTTAAATTTTCATTGCATCTGGCTTTCAAGTGTTCCATTCATATTGCTCTGGCTCGCTGGGGGACTGACAGAGCCAGCTAGAATGACATCCGCGGGTTCTCTGTGCCAGTTAGCCTAAACACTTCCATAGGCTGTGGGAAACATACCCAAACCATGGGAAGAAGTTTGGAACACACGGTAATTACTGCAGAGTGGATTTCATTTATACCTCTACAAGGAGTAACGAACATTAACTAATAAATGCTATAAATAAATGACAGAATAAACAATATATAAAATAAATCTGACAGAGCATACACAGGTTTCAATACAGTAATTACGAAGCCCTTTGAGACAGACAGAAGGATAATTTGAAATAAGCTCACATTTATCAATCTAAAGCAGAACAGAGTTGTGGCTGCTCACCTGTAAATAAGTCCAAAGCAAGCTACAAACTAACAAGGTAGATTTGAGATCAGTCAGTGTGATCTTGAAAAAACACAAGTTCCTTTTTCAGAACGTAGGTACTACCTGAAAACTAGAGACTACAAGCAGTCCTGTCTTGCCTGATAGGGAAAAGATGGATCACTTTTCTCCTTAACATTCTTGAGATTCAATCTGAAGGTAAATCCAAACTTGAGGAGCCCACAGCTCACCCAGAAGAGAGGAGAGTGTTTTGTTTGTGCATTTCTATATGCTGGTGGCTCTTCACCACAAACTGTTTTCAGTCCTTGGCAAAAATTAAAACCCCGTTGTGTTGACACACATAAGTCTTCAGCAACTATTTTCCATTTGCTTTCAGAAGAGTTAAGGCAGCTGGAAACCCTCTATTTTTAGTTAGGCAGTAGAAATCACTAGTTAACTACTAAAACCATTCAGTCTCATTTGTTCTTTTCACGCTACGTAATTAACTACCAATTTTCATTTTAAAATAAGCTTGCAAACAAACACTTCCAGCTTCATAAGGTTTGATTTCTCAGATACCAACGATCTGCAGTACTGCTTTAAAAATACATACTATATTTTGTTTCAGTCTGGGGGCACAGGGAAGATAGAACTGCGTGTTTTCCCGTAAGGTTTTTTGCCACCACAGAAAACAAACCGGTTTGCCTTGTGAAAGAGTATCAGTGTTGGGTTATTCATAGTGGGTAGCATCAAATTGTCATGGATTCAGTTGGTCCCACTTTCCTCCTGTGTTAAAACAGTACAGATTTGAGTGCAAATTCAGGAAACTAAGAGCAGTCATATGGCAAGAGATGCCACTGAGAGCTTACGGTAAGAGATGGAGCAGGGTACAGGAATTAACTCCGTGGCCAGTTTGGTGGACGCATACTGAAGGCACTAATTTCCTACCGCTCTTAACCTCAAGCAGAGTGGTGTGCAAGGCTCACAATCTTCTTCACCTTGGCTGCTGTATCATGGCTAGTTAGGAGCTCAAAAGAAAGAGTAAAGGTGTGCATCTTGCTTGGGACACAGCCAGAGAGGACTGAAGCTGGGGAAAGCTACTGGAGCTCAGAGAAGGCCAGGGATAAGCAGAGCAGAGGAGGATGAAGGACTGGTCTACAACAGAGAGCCAACCCACAATGAAACCTCAGAGATGATGGAGAACAAAGGACTTCAGAAGAAATTCCTCACTGTGCGGGTGGTTAGGTATTGGAACATGTTGCCCAGAGAAACTGTTTGTGCCCCCTCCCTGGAAGTCTTCATGGCCAAGTTGGATGGAACCCTGGGCAACTTAGCCTAGCCTCTGCCTATGGCAGGGGGCTGGAACTAGATCATCTTTAAGGTCCCTTCCAACCCAATCCACTCTGTGATTTCATAACTTTCCTAGGAATCAGGGAAGGGAAACAAGAGTTTTGTTTGCAGTCTGGAGACCCAGCTACTGGAAGCAGGGAGGAGTTAGAGGAAAGGATTTGCCCATTCAGACAGTCACAGGGCAGACTTCTTACGAAGCCCTTTTAATTAGTTTATGCTACCCCAACCCTCATACTGACAGTTATGTTGGCTGTTACATGGATATAATTGACCTCTCACAGAAAATAGTTTGAGATCTGGAGCATCTGAGAGTATCTGGCACACTTATCTCATGCAAAACTGGGAAAGGGAGCAGGTACAGTGCAGGACTTGGCCCTATCCTGAGTCCTCTCACTCCCAAGAGCAGAGCTGGTGCCCACACAGGAAAGCTGGGGAGGGGCTGTTTCCAAGGGCTTGTAGTGGTAGGACCAGGGGGAATGGTTTTAAGCTGGAAGAGGGGAGGTTTAGACTGGAAGTCAGAAGGAAGTTCTTCGTGATGAGGGTGTGAGACACGGCCACATGTTGCCCAGGGATGTTGTGGCTGCCCCCTCCCTGGCAGTGTTCAAGGCCAGATTGGATGGGGCCTTGAGCAACCTATTCTAGTGGGGGTTGTCCCTGCTCATGGCAGGGGCATTGTAACTAGATGAACATGTAAGGTCCCTTCCAACCTGAACCACTCTATGCATCTCTGAACCTTCCTCAGCATCTACTACTTCTGTGAAGGGATCAGTTGAGGGCGCAGGAGGCCAAACAAGGCACTTATTATTAATTCAACGACATCAGTTGATTACAGGAAACCAAAGTGCCTCAAAGAATCCAGGTTACTATTATCATCTGTGTCAGGATCAAAAATTGCTTAGGGAACAAGGAATTCATTCCAAGTGTAGAAAAATACATATCAAGGTTCCTATTATGTAAGAAGTACCAAGATGGTACAGACCAGTAAGGTATAAAAAAAATCTGTAAAAAAGAAACGTAATCCCCAAATTAATTAAAAATATAAAGAAATAAGAAATAATAAAGATATAAAAGAAAGAATTAAGAAACAGTGATCAAAGTGCTGATTTTTGCTTCAAGCAACAGGCATTAGTGTCAACTGAATTCAGAAACTCAGAGATTTTGAAAAATAGGCATCTTCACCAAGAGTGGTTGAGAAGCCAGGGAACTTGCTCGGGAAGCAGAGCTGGCAAGTCATCGCATTTTCTTATTTGGTGACCTCACAAGTAGCAGAGCTCACCCAAATCGCATCCCACAGTGGTCATCAGTAGAAATGTCTCTCACATAAGAACCCCAGCAGGAACTTTGTTTCTAAGGAGTTTACTAGTGTGAAAAGTTAAGCAGCTTTCTATGTGCTCAGAGACTGGTCCAGAACCCCTGCAGTGATTAGAGATGGGGAGAAGCAGCACATCCTATTAAAGTTTGCTATTTGTGACACTGCTGTATCATAAGTAGGCATTTAAAAACAGATGCATGGTGTAAAGTCTCGTAAGATTATAGCGCAATCAGTATTTTTGATTTATATTTTTACCTACAGGACAGCAAGTTCAAGTAGTAGGAATCTGTGTTTTAACTCTGTTACAAACCCAGAGAACTTTCTCTTTTATTCTTTCTTATACTGGAGCATCACTTCTGGTTCACAAAGCTAAAGAGGTGGATTAATGTAGGATTCTCATAAAAGAGAAGCCTGCAGAAAGAAACCCAAGAAACTGTTGTCTGTGGGAATATCAGTGGTATCTCAGCCCTACTGTATTCCAGTCAAACATCACCAAAGTTACTCCCATTTCCCAGTCCCTAGGCTCAGGACTCTCATGGAATACTTGCTTCACAGTATGTAACAATTCAAGGTGAGCCCATAGCAATAGTATGGCCAATCTTCAAATTGTAAAACAAAAGATGAATGATTAACTAGGACTAATATATTACATTACGGATCAGACTTTATCACGGAACAAGTATCCAGTGATAGATTATCTGCTGGTTCTTCAATTACAAAATAATTACTGCATAATGACAAGTTACATACAGTACTATATTATTACAAGATAAGGGCATGATTAATTCAGTATTCTGAATCTGTGCAACAATTACTTCTGAATCGACTAAAATAATTACACTACACAGTACAGAAACGTAAACAGAGTCAGCCCCCGTGAGATAATTGCAAGTGTGTTATTTACTTTTTCATGTCAAGTTCACAACAAAATTATTGTGCAAGTGAAAGGAGCGAGATTTTTTTCTCTCCTGAAGATTTAAAGTCAGTTGGCTTAGCAAGGCATGTTTCCTTCCCCAAGGAAATAGTAAGGTGGGACACTACTGTTGTGTTCCAGATTTCCACTGGGTCAGTCATCTATTGTGATGCCAACTCTAATTGACAAAGGAAATTGACCAAGACGTGCTCGAACAACACTTAATTGGATCCTGTTCCATTCTAAACAACACTTCACTCACCTTCGACCAACTGACAGAAGTAGTAATGATAAATTATAGAGTAAGTGTAAATAAAGTGTTTTTAATTAGTGCAATTAATCACTTCGCACATTCTTTAACCTGCTTTGTTCATTTGGGTATCAGCTGAAAGAAAGCAACGGCAAAACTCCTTTAATGTCCTTTAAACACCCATTTACAGAGTTAATAGGTTGAGGTGCCTCACGTCCCAGAGAGAGGAACCATCTCCTACATCTTAATATGTGCCTAATTAAGGATTTAGAATACCAAAAAGTAATCACTTACTGTTTCTTGTGCCTTTCAGGTCATTTAGTTTGAACATGAAATAATTTATTCCTACAACCCACTTGTTGTGTGAGTTCATTCCACTGTGTGTATTGCTGGCAGGTAGCTGCTAACCGCCTCTAAAGCCAGCTACTGTTTGTTGCCCACGTTTGCAAAGGAATGGATGATTAACAAAGATGTAATAAAACAAAGGATCAGGCCAAGTCTCTGTAAAGTGTTCACCACTTGATTTCTGAGTGTTCAACTATGTTTGGGATAATGGGGTAATCTGGAAACTAGACTGAACAGAAATAGACAGGAACAGCTCTTGATGGCAATCTGACAGTGTCCTTCCACAGAATTCAGCAGTAAACAAGAGGGGATGAGAGCTAAAGACAAGATGATGGATCTGTTTCTAGTGATACTAAATTCTTTGGCATCTCACTGGATATCTTGTTTTCCAAGCCCTGCTCCCAAAGTTAAGCCGCACATCTGTCTGGGACCAGGAGTGAACTTAGCTTCCAAACTGGATGGGTAGGGAACAATTGGCTTTCTGTTTGTTTCAAACCCCTCTGCTGCAGTACAGAGTATTTTGGGGATCATCTGAAACTTAGTTTAAAAACAAAGTCTCTCTTGCTGAGATGATTTAGGATGGTTTTGGGACACAGAGGAATTAAGCATGGGGAAGCTATTCCATATCCTAGTAATGAAGAAAGTTGGGGGAAAATTGTATAGATCAGGGGGGAGCAAATGCCTATTTGAAATGAAGAAATAAATGATAACACCTTATAAGCTAAATCTCAAGCAGCTCCGAGGTTATGAAGCAGACACATCTCTGCAGATGAGAGGCTGCAATTCTTAAATGAGTACACTGAAAACAAAACTTGTTTCACAAAAAAGGAAATCAATTTATATGCAACACCACGCTCTACCAGCATTAAGAGGGCTATGTTCTACCTAGCAATGCAGAAGAGGGCTTTAGTGTTGCTATAGCACCTATTTTTAGGTACTGGAAAATAGGATTTGGTGGAATGCATTCAGAAATGTAGAATAAGGCCATTTTCATCCAAAAATTCTATAAATGATGAATACCTGGAGAAATGATGCAAAAATTAGGCTGATACCATTACGTAAGGGAACAATACAAGGATATCCCTTCTAACTCTCTTTCTGACCTAATTACTACTGGAATGAGAGATGAAGAACATGTTATTTCAAGAGTAAGTGATCTGGGAATAGAAAATAGTTTCATCAGACGCTGACTATCTTACCCTTTTATACAAGATATAAATTCTGCCATTACTGAAAGAGAAAAACAGAGGTGTTGATTACCTCCCTACTAAATCACTACTGCAGTGGTAAAGCACCACAAGTAGCAATAAGAAGTAGAAAAAACAAAGACCTGAAGTGCATAGAAAAAAAACCCAAGGCCTGCATCCTACCCCAAGACTATACTGTTCTTTTTTGATTACTGAGCGTTTAATTTTTGTGGTCATATTTAAATCCCAGTCAGGGCAGGACAGACAGCACCAATGTCTACTGCAGAGAGGATGCCTAACACCACTACATTTCCAGCTACTGCATAATGCTAGTGAAGTATCTCCAAGTAAGAAGGAGCCCTGTGGGATTAAACTAGGACTGCAGAGTAGCAAAGGTGATCTCATTTTAATGTTCAATAGAATTATGTTTCAAAACTTTGGCACTCGCAAAATGTTACCTGGTGGTTAAAATTCACTAACTCTGAACTTGTGAGGTGCTGGAAGAAAATCAGAGAGAAATAAGCAGTGCTTCAGTAGCTGAGCTTAGTAGGAAAGTGTATATAAGGGAAGAACTGCTTTAGGGATAGATAATCTTTATGGCCAAAAATGGCAAGTGAAATATTATAAAAAATAACAGAATTTCCAATAAGTTTACATAAAAGTCTTTTGCAAGTTCAAAAACATGTTGTAAATATTAAATACTACCTGAGCCATGGAACAAGGTACTGTAGCAAAGCTTAAGTAGTCCTGACATAACAAGATAGCTTCAGTATTTAGTCAGTTAGTGCGTGTTTTGCTTTCCATACTGTAATTCACACAGCAGTGCTCCACATGTTTGAAAGGCAATACAGCCAGATCTCTTCAATAATCAATAATTAGCAATGTTTGTCACTAGGAAAATATCTGGGGCTCCACTACCGATGACAGATATCACTGAAGATGGTATAGACCAGGACCTGAAAACGTGCACCGAGCAAGAACAGGTTCATGCACACTTAAGCTCAGAATACAGAAGTTGCCCATGTCTGTGGGTTTTATTTAACAGCAAAACCTACCCAAATTTAGATTTAAAACAAGGATAACAAACTACTGCAAATGTTTAAATGACCCTAAGATAGAACACCTTGTTTTGTAGAGGATTAATCATTTTCTATGAAATGGCTTGGCAAACTCTGCAGATAGAGAGATCAGACAGTCTCAGATGATTCATCACTGGCCATTAGGATGATGTGCTTTCTAGGAGCACTAGATAGAGACAGCACAGGAACAAGATGGGCAGCGAGGATAATGATTGAATTGCATTTCTGTACCACAGAGGATTCAAGGAGGAGAAATAATATCCTCTAGTCTTCCATCCAGAGATATCTAAGGTTAATCTGAAGCTCTTTCGGTAGTAAAATTTCTGCCACTAGTTGTTAGACCTCTGTGAGAAGACGGCCTACAAAATCTTGTCAGGGGCCTGAGGTAAACATGGTGTGAACTACATGAGTATCAATCACTTCTTTCCAAATAGCACGATTTGCTGATAGTGAGGGTGTTACTTCCGTGACACTCTGTAGGGGGCACAGAATATTAGGAGTGGGAGAAGTCACACAATACTTCACTGTGTGCGAACTATCAAAAGATCAGACTGTGGAACCATAGGAGTACACGTACTGGGCTTCTGATGGGATTACACCTGTCTCTGAACAAGACCACAAGAAGTAACTCGAATGCAAGAGAAAGTACTGCATGCGGCAACACAGAGGGCAAGCTCCTACCAGTCAGTGGCCACTGCCATGTTGCCATTAGGAATTTTGGTATAATAATTGATATTTCTTACTCTGTATTTTCAGTATCAGTCTCCCATGTTGCAAAGACACTAAAAATGGGCGGTGTGCTTTATTTATAGAACAAAAACTCAGCCAACCAAATTAAGAATGTATTTTGCATGATCAAATCCTGGCTTTTTTATAGGTATTTTATACCTTCAAAGACCAATTGGGACCCAGTCACCCTCAGTACCTAACATGCTATTGCTAATGTTAAACTAACGCATACTCTTTTTATTTCTAGAACTTACACGGAAGCCGAATGCGTTATTAGAAATAAAAAGGACAAGTAGCTTCTGATAGACCTAAGTTAAACAGAATAGGAATAACAATAACTCCTATTAGTAGTAGTATAATAGAAGTGCCTACCAGCTTCTGTCTATGAAGTGTATAAAACTACTTACAGACACATGGATCTAACGCAAAAAGCATCACTAGGTCTATTATGCTATTAGGTTGTTCTATAAAATTACTTACTGGCACAAAAGAGATCTCCTCTTCTCCTAAAAAATAATCTTGGATCTATTCTGGCTATAAATGAAAAAGGCGATTTGGTCACCGAGACAAGCCAGTTCAGAATGGGTTTAGCGCTGCCTCAGAAATCAAATTAAGAAGGAAGTCCAAAAGGTCAAGGTTTTATGGCAATCTTTTTGACCTGCCAAAACTTTCTCTGCCATAGACCAGGAAGCACACCCTTTACTTCTGCTTTCTCTCTCTGTGTTCATACCTGTGCATTACTCTCTGCTCCCGCATGGTGCTCAGAAAGCACAGTTCTCCATTTATATGGGCAGGATGGCAAACACGGGGGTGACTCCCTACTCCGTGTCAGCACAGGTCACAAAAATCCTTCCATACCAAGAGCTGTGCATAGTGCATGCAGCACATAAGAAATGAAGCCCTAAGCCATACCTGGCAGAGTTTTCTGTTCCGTATACATCACTTTACACAGGCTAACAAGCCAACTGCCTCCTTTTCAAGTCTGCATCTACACGCTGCTTGTGCTCACAAGCTGGCAGTGGCAGATCCCAGAACGATGCAACTCTTGGCACTTCTGATCGTGCCAAGCATGCGGGCACTGGCATGCCAGTAAGGCACGAGCTGGGTGAGTGGTTTATCATACTGACATCAGGATGTGGGTGCATTTGTTTCCTGGCCCATACTACAGACACAATATTGACTGATGTGCTTTTGCACTGTAGGCTCGGATGCCAAGCCTGTCTTTGTTCTGCTCCTACAGATTCTATCATAAGTCACTGTCATTTTCTAATGAGTCTCACTAACTGCACCCTGTTGTGACTGAGGGAACACCTGGTTGCCTGTGCAAGATTTGTACTTGCCACAGGCTAAGCATTACAAGTGCATCACTACTCCAGCTTTGATGCCACTAACTGTTACCGCTTTCCTGGTCTCAATTCTCACCTTTCCATTTCCTCCCTCCATACAAGATTTGCTCTCTGTTACTGTTCCTGTGTTAACATGACAATCTGTACTACACTAATAAAGCTAGACTGTGAGGGACTTGGGTTTTTAGGCAAGAATTTTAAGTCAGCTAAAGAAACCACCAGGTTCCAAAGTCAGATGGGACAAGCAAGCTTGATCTAAAGCTACAGAGATCTAAAGACATCTTGCCTTGTGAACTTGCCAGTTGACTGAGTCCAGCTATTAACCTAACTCTAGCAAGCCTGCTGCTAAGCCATGTCTTTGAGCACCACATATGCACATCTTTTAAATACATCCAGGGATGGTGATTCAACCACTTTCCTAGGCAGTCTGCTCCAAGGCCTGGTGTTGAAATGAGAAGTGCAAATATAAGGACCTAGTAAGCTAGCGATTAGTAATTTAGGTAAAAATGACACAGCAAGAAAAGGTAAGATACTACAGGAAAGGAGAGGTCTAGGGAGAGATTCTAAGATGGCCTAAGTCTCTCCAGCTGAAGATTCCTTCCTGAAGAGAAGACACAGAAAGAGGCAGCCTGAAACAGTTTAAGTCCAGCAAGAAAGGCTTGAACTAGACCACCACACTTTAACAGTACTTCTGCCAAAGGCTGTAGTTTTTACCTGAGAAGCCTATAGCCCCCTCCAGCTACCTGTATTTCTGCAAGAACACCAAAGAATTATGGTGATTTAACCCCTGCACTGGAGGGTGCCCACAGAAATCCCTGTGCTGTTCTTGAAGAACCAAAGAAAGAAGAAGTGGTTGCCCTGAATGAACACTGTGTCTCCTGCTTGTAAATAACCACATGTAAACGTGGAGGCAGGCAGTGAACCACAGCAGAATGAGATCAGTTGGACCTGAGTAACTAATGTCAGTAACCCATAGCTGGTGAAGCAGACAAAGCCTGTCAGGAAACTTGGTTGTGAGAGCTATGACTCTGCTTCTATGTTTAACTCTTTTTCTGCATGCATAAGGGAAGAGACCAGAAAGGAACACTTCACTCATACTCTTAAAGGTGAGAAGACAGAGATGTCAGCAACAAAGGCATGTCTGTGTTACTTTACCATCCTGGAACCTATGATGAAAGCAGAGGTGATGCAGTACTGAATGACAGTGTTAGAACCAGATCCTTTTTTAATCATGCTGTTCTAACACTTTTGAACTCTGCCTCTGACAGAGGATGAAAACAATAAAGTCCAAGCTCAGGACAGTAAGGACTGCTGGAGCATTTCCTGAGATGGCACTGGATGCAAAGACTGGTGCTGAGGTGTAAGAACTGACTGTCAGGTCAGGGCTAGAGCCACTTCTTATTATCAAATATTAATGCCTACCTGGGGTGTCATGATTTCACCCCAGCCAGCATCTAAGCACCACACAGCCACTCATGTGAGCCTCCCTGGTGGAATGGGGGAAAATATCAGAAGGGTGAATCTGTGGGTTGAGCTAAGGACAGTCGAATAGGTAAAGCAAAAGCCACGCGCACAAGCAAAGCCCAATGAGGATTCCATTCGCCACATCCCAAACGAGGAATACATTCATCACATGCCCTCAGCAGGCAGGTGTTCAGCCATCACCAGGAAAGCCAGAGTGCATCACGAGTAAAGTGATACTCAGAGAAACTGTCTGCATGGCCAGGGATCGGGTTAGGAAAGCCAGATATATTGAGAAGGCTTGTATTAAGAGATGGATTAATAGAGCAAAACATTCAACATGCTCCATCATAAACAATTACCCTCAATATATTACAGCACTGACAGAAGTTTCATCAATAAATCCAAATCTCCTCAGAGCTGCCAACGTGAGAGATTTGTCTGGAGCTAACAACTGCTGAGGCAGGTAACCGCCACATGAGCAGGAAGAAAGGCAGTGTAACCTGTGCTATGCACTTCTGCCACTCCAAAGAATCCAATCCTGATATGAAAGTGGCACGCACACCTCCTGGTTGTTTTTTGTCTCTGAAGTGTACTCGCAGAGCAGCAGATTTTCTCAGAGTGAGCACAGCAAGAATTGCTGTGAGAACCCCTCCCTTTAGTGCACAAAGAATGACTCAGCTGGATCGCCCTGATTCTCAGAGCAGAGAATGAAATGGAAATAACTTCATCTATCAACAAATTGTGAGGTCCACTGATGCCAGATTTCATCTCATTGAGCATGTCAGCCATCTGACAGGTGGCAATTTCACAAAGCAAGAGCTATGAGCTGGAAAACACATAAGCACACATCCTTTTACACATTCATTGTGCAGTAGTGCCTTCTTGTTTCAACCCATTTTCAGTGTCTGTGAATAAAACAGCTGATAAAGAATGAAAATCATCAAGGTTGAACAAGGGTTGTTCTTTCAGACCAGGACATCTGGTTTCACATTGCGTAAAGATGATGGCTCATATCATAAAACAATGGCTGAAACAAAACTGAATTAAAGAAAGAAAATAAGAGCACAGCCCATCCTTTAGCCTCAGAATGAGGTTATTAAAGTGAAAAGCACATCTGTCTAACACAACAGCTATATATAATTTCGTGTGATAAAAATAACCTGTGCTTGTAACATAAGCCATCCTTCAGAGGAAAGAGCCCCATCCTCTAAATATTACTAGCAGCCATTTGTGCTGTTTTGGGAAAACACAGTGAAGTGACTCAAAGGGTTCATCTATTGTGGGACTGAGCCCTCAGTGGTGAGCTGTGCTTTTCTCTTTCCCAGAAGGATTGAGACATCCTTAACTGCCTGCAGTTCCGTAAACAAGTAGCCTCAGTGAAGTGCACTCTGAAATGGAATTAGCCAAGAAGACGGCGTTATTTAATCTATGTTGTATTTATTCTCTTATCAGAGCACTGAATTCTGTAATTAATCCTGAGCACCAGAACAGTAGGGTCACAGATAGAAATAAAAATATATTCAGAAAATCTGTGCAAGAAAATTAGTCTGGAGTACTGGCACTGTCAGCTGGGAAAACTGCAGCAACAATATAACCCACTTATCTTAAAAATGAAATATAATTGCAGCATTTTTCAACCATCAGGGAATTCGAAGGCTGATCCAAAAGGTTTGCTGAACCATGTCAACAAGAACTTGGTGGCTGCAGATGGTAGTATTGATTCAGAGAGCGAAGAAGTGATTAAGCAAGTTGAAAACACTGGAATGATTCCATTTCAGTTAGGAACTTAAACAACAAAAGTTCCATAAATCTGCCCCATAAACCTTTTAAGACTCATCTTACCCTCATTTTGTAGACACTGAAGCAAAGGAAATAGCATGAAAGATTTAAGTATAGATACCTTGAAGTACAATTAGACACTTCTGGATTTAAGCTGTGGGTTAAGTTAGGAAGAGGTGGCAACAAATTTGCTCAGTAGTCTCAACGTTTTGCTAATGCTGTGACAGAGGGAGTACCTGTTGCCTGTCTCCACTGCTGTAGCCTGTAAGCATTCCATGCAGTCTCTAAGTAAGAGCTCTAACTCTGATATGGTTTTCATGTCAGTCTGATGTGACGTGCTTATGATCCGCAGTGACAGGGGCAAAGGGGAACATGTAGGAGGTTAAGAAATAGAAGATCAATATATTCCTGTCCTTCCACATTTACCCATCTTATTCTACTCATCTGTCAAACGCAAATTTAAAAACATTGGCAGGAAAAGTTAAGTTGGGTCCTTAACGATTGCTCAAAACTGCCTCAGACAGTTCATTAAGACCCTTCCCACCCATCTGCAGGCCAGGCTGGGTCCTTACCAAGCCATTATAACAAATGTCCTCAGCAATCACCCTTCTTCACTCAGACCGTTGTCATTGTAGACCTGTGTGCACTCTCCTTCCCATGAAGCTTCCCACCTTTTGAATTGTTCTTCCATGTGATGGGGGAAAAAGCAAGGAAACTAGCCAGCAAGGGACATTCAACACCAGGCTGGGCAAAGCTCCCAGCACCCTGATTTAGTTGAAGACGTCACTGCTCACTGCAGTGAGATTGGACTAGATGACCTTTGTAGGTCCCTTCCAACCCAACACATCCTACGAATGTGTGATTGTAAAAAACCCAGGAGGTGGCAGTAGGAATGAATCTGAAACAGTTGTGTGATTTTGAAGCAGTGGCGTGTTGATGGGGGAGAGGTGAAAAGTGTAATTTCCTTTCAAGCTTTTTAGTCCAAAATACAAAGATTTGGTCTCCACAATACATAATCAGCCCTCAACATGTCTTTGTTCACATCTTTCCCCACTAAATTAACCAATTCAGCTATGAAAACATCTTTCCTGAGCTACAGTCACTCTCCAGTACTCCCATCTCTTATGCCTGGAACACCCCTAGTATTCTCTAGTCTTACTCTGAACTAAATTTTGCTTCGCTGCATGTTTCCTTCCCTTACTGTGCATTCCCAGTCCTCTCCCACAATTCATCTCTAGTGTGATACAAGCACCTAGCTTGGCTCTCAAGTCTGATCTTTCCCCTAATCCTATCTCCTATCTGAAGTGCCAGTTATTCGTCTTGATTTGTGCAAAAGCTGTGTTTTTGCATTCACGTTAGAAAGAGGTGACAGTGAAGGGAAGAAATAGTTCCAGAGATGAGCAGCCAGCTCTGCAGTCAGCTCCAGGCTGCCACTCTGGCTGCTACAACAAAGTGAGACAGGAAGAACAACGGAGGGTGCCCTCATGGTGACATTGAGGGACCAGGCTGGTCCCCAGCACACTGTGGGAAAGACGATCCCACTCTCAGGGACTGGTGGCATCACCACAAACAAGATAGGCTGAATTCCCTTATCTCTGACTCCACAAAAATGTACTCAGTTCATGTCTGATGTAAACTAGAGTGACACAGTGGTGATGGATCTATACCTATGTAAAGGTAAAGAGAAGGTACTGCAGTGCAGGGAGCTGGACCACAGACACCTAGGTTCATTCTTTACTTAACTGCAGCTTCTTGCTTTATTCTGAAAGTTTCATTTCTGTTTGCAAACATGCGGGTAAACTTCTGCTGAGATGGGGCAGAAGGAAGAGAAGGCAACAGTGCAGTTCTCCTCAGGTGCAGATAACATTGCCCTCGGGTCAGTGCAGCCACAGACAGCTAGTACAAGAGCACATGCTAGCTACAAGTCTGACTGCCTTTGTCTAACAATAATTACTGTAAAACCAGATTGCTTTGCTTGCATTTCTCCAATTTAATAAAAGCATTATAGATTTATTTATTTTTAATTTGCTGCTGCACACTCAGTAAAGATAATTTGCAAGAATCTCTATTAGCAATATAGACCCTTCCTGGGTAAAACTCTCTTCATGTGACTAGACCCATTAGCCTTTCTTCAGGGCTTTTATTTGCTGCTAAAGGGAAAGCACATGTGAAGAGGAGTTTGGGATTTAGAGCATTATAAGAGCCACCTGCCATGTGACAACTGTTTAATTCTCAGAAAACCAGGGCATGAAAGTGAATTGTAAGGATTCTGACTACAGATACATTAATCCTCTACAGAGGTGTAGGTGCTAATAGATTAACTCAGACTAGACACACACAGTTCATAAAAGGAAACTGTAGGCAGGCTTTCACATGATGCTTTAAAACATCTGCCTCAACTAGCCTGGAACTGCTATCTCTGGCTGGAAATGCTCTTCTCAGCATCAGCCTTGTTACTTAAATTGTAACTGCAGTCAAGATGCAGAAATAAACTTAACAAAAATTGCAAAGACTAATTTGCCTTTCCTGAATCATGACTCTTCCCCTCCTTCCTTGTCTTACAGCACGTGTACACAGTGCAAAACTCAGTGCTTTCCAATTGCTTCATTTTTCAGCACAGGACCTCAGGACTTCATCAAAAAATACCCAAAACAAAGGAAAAAACAGCAGCACCCTGGTGAATTTTCTATGGCATTCGATGTTTACTTCAAAATACATGACAAACAGTGATTACTAGAATAACTGTAAAGTGAGACTTTTATAGAGATCCCATTTGGAGACAGAAGTAATTAAGACCAAAAGTGTCTATGGAATGTGTGTGGGACACTTCAGTTTTTTCAGGTGATGACTTACCATCGCACAAGGTAACTGTCACATTCCTTTAGCCTTTCTGAATGAAAGGGGAGATCATCCCCTTTGGTTTCATGAAAACTGGATTTGGGCAGCCACCTCAAAAGACATGACTCAGTCAGAGGGGACTGGGCAGCAGGGGATTGAAAAAGACAAAGATGGCTCAACTGATCAGAGAGAAGGAGATAGGAATATTAGACAAAACTGAAAAGCCAAAGTACTCTCAGGAGCTGCAGCAGCAGCGAAGAGAATGTGAGCATATACTGTGGCAGATGGGAGCATAGTAACAGATAGGAGACTAAGGAAAAGGGAAATAGGGAGCTGACTTACTTTTTCAATATCTAGTACAACATTTGGTAACAGATTTGTTACCTCTTGGGACATTTTTCTCTCAGTGCATGTGACTCACGAGTACAAGTGTTTGTAGACATTTGCTCTACAGCTAGGTTGAGTGGCATATCAGTCACCCACTTTTGCTGTTGTTTAGCCTTGACTCACTTCTAGATGACCAGTCACTTGACCTTGAATCACTTCACTGCTACCGGACCGGGCATCCAACCGTTAAGAAAAGACCAGCTTTCTCCCACTGCCATTCTCTGCATCATCTTTAGAAAGTTCACTTCACTATTTCTGTGTATCCATTTGAAAATATTAGTCTTAAGGAGAGCCAAAGACCTGGCAAAGCAGTTGCAGAGACACCAGAATTACATATTGTGCTTCTCCTTATTACTTCCATATACTGAAAAAGTGGTGCTTGTAGGTAATGTTTGTAGTGGCAATGACTTGTGACAGGACCTTAGAGTGTGTAGTACAGCAATAGCTCACTTAGAAAATAGTTCCCTCCCAATACATTCCACACTTTCCACCCCACAAACTAGCAATCACAAACCAAACCAAAAATTGACTTGCAAAGGCAACAGGGTCATTTGCACGCTCACAACTACATGTCTCTTGTCAATATCAGAAAACAAAGAAGCAAAGCACCTAAGATTATGTGTTCTGTTTCAAAGCATGAAGTGTTACTAATGTGTCTGGGTTTTAGAAAACACATTGCCAGAAACTTACTTTCACTGGCTGGATAGTCCTGTGGATCAAGTATCCCTGATTCCTGCAATGATCTAATACAGGAGTCCACCAGCTCCAGACCAGTGGTAAGCTCATCTTCTATATCCTTCTGACCATCTGTAATAAAAGTAACAACATTAAAATGTAAAAGGCAAAACGTAAAACCAGTTACAAAGCAAAAGGTAGAACCAGCTAGGTGTAAGTGTTCAGAGCTGATGGACATGGGGAGAACGTATCAGGACCACATGTTCAGAGGAGGTTGCCTGTACTCAGGAACGTTCCAGGAGTTCAGCTCTGATTGTAAAAAGAGTTAGAGCCATATTTAGCAAAACTCTGGGCTGGTCGTGCCAGCTCTGTTAGTCAGTCCCAACAGCTTTTGCCAAACTTTGCCATGTTTGAATTTGGGTTTTCACACAATAGCAATGAAAAGAAAAAAGCACTGCATCAATAAATGTTGTTTTCCCACCCATCTTCTTCAGAAAATGTGATTATTCTGGTTAATAATACATGTCACATATATATATATATATCTCCACAGATAAGTGTATTACCTTGTGTTTGCCAGTGAAATTGCTCTTCTGTTGAACTGGAAAGAGGAGAAAACAAGTGTTATTTTTAATTAACTGATCCTGTACTGTTCCATCTATTCATATCTACATCTATTCTGAAGAAACCGATTCCAGAATAAAGGAACTGACTTAAGAATAAATAACTTACTTAAAATACATCAGCATGATTTTACATATTTTTGAATGAATCATTGGTACAGCATTAATTCATCAGGAGGGAAGCAGAAACGGAAAGTGCCCTCTTAATTTCAATACATAAACCATACGGCTTCAAAGCAGAACTATTAACATTTTGCACCTTTTCTGGATCCTCTTTGTTTTAATTTTTCAACAGACAAAGGCATCACTTTCTCAAGTGAACAGTTATGTGTGATTTCTAAAGGAAACGATGAGACTCCTTCTGGGTTCTACTAATCATCATGTGCATTTTTGTATTACCCAAATGCGCCGTGTGGTTAATTCAACTGGCCTACACAAGAGGGTAAATTTAGACGTGTTTGTGCTTCCGTGTACAAGAGCTTAAGCAATGGAAGGTCTTAATTGCAAAAGAATCAGCATATACACCAAAGGATGGGTTCGGTAGGGTCTGGTTTCTTTTCTCTAAAGTGAAGGGTATATTCAAATGAATAATAAAATGAATTACATATTCAATTAAGCAATGAGTATACTTTTCCCCAAGGCATTCTCCGTAGGTCTTTCTCACAGGTCAAGAATACAAAAAAGACTTGAAGTTACTCAGTAATAATCACTTTTGATAACAGTGAACTGATTGTTGCAGTCATTAAAACATCCTGCTCCGTATTTCCACAAGGTATTTATAGGAGAGAACGAAATCATCAACTGCATCCATTGATTAAAAATAAAAGGAGAAAGACAAAAACTCTGATATTTATATGGAACAGCATATGTTCCAGCTTGCACCCAGTGCCCCTTCTCCTATCCCCAGATGACCTTGAGAAGAGCCTGGCTCCATCCTCCTGACACGCACTCCTCAAATATTTGTAGACATTAAAGAGGCCACCCCTCAGCCTCCTCTTCTCCAAGCTAAAGAGACCCAGGTCCCTCAGCCTTTCCTCATAAGGGAGGTGCTCTACTTCCTTCATCATCAAGAAGCTGTCACCACTGCACGGGAGGAACCCCCGGACTGTGGCTGGCTGGCTGGCTGAGTAGGTCTTCCAGCAAATATCAAGGTAGTTAAAATCCCCCATGAGAACCAGAGCCCATAAGAAACTGTAAATTTATTACATTTCATTATATACTCCATCTTCCAATATTCAGACTTCTGTAGGACAGATACTACCTCAAAAAGCAGACAGAAATGTTCTGTCTCAGGTGGAATTCCTGCTGTCAGAAGGAATTACTATATGTTGCTGCCAAGAGCACACTGATGTAAGAGATTGTGCCACCTCATACAAGTGATAAAGGAAACAATATCAAGGTTGTGCATACAGTGCATTACAATTTCCAGGAACTCCAGCTTAGGCCTTCCTAAGCAGCAAATTTCTAGCAAAGTTCATTGCTGACCTAGTAAGGACAGTGTGAAATGAATTACTAGCAGCTGATTAGTAGCGATTCCTAATATCACTAGTCTGACTTCCACAGCAGTGTTTTAATATATGCACCTCCAGAAATCACAAAAGAAGCTCTAGAAGTTGTATTCTCTAAAAAGCAGCTCTATCGTACTAGTACTCTGCACTCTTTGCAGTGCAATGCACTGTTGGACATCAGGAAAAATGTCCTCATTGACTAAATGTGTAGATGTGGCACTTGGAAAAATGGTTTAGCAGACAGGGTGGGATTGGGTTGACGGTTGGACTTGATAAAGATCTTTTCCAACCTACATGGTTCCATATTAAAGAGTATATTTGTTGCTACAAGGATATCAATACTTCTGGTATGAAAAAGGGTTCTTTTCCCTAGCTGAAATCATAATTTAAGCTTCTGAATGGTCCAAAATAGTTGCACATTGCAGTTGCCATTTCCTGGTTACAAAGCAAGAGTTTGCCTTGCAGACAAACTCTTAAAGGGTTTCCCTAGAAAAAATCTTACTAGAATTTGACACAGTTAAACTTTAGATACACAATATTTATTTAATTTTAGTCTTAACTTTTTTAAAAATGAGATTATCCTGGTTTTGGCCTGAAAAGGATTCCTGACTGCTTCAACCTGTGCAGGCAGCCCTTAGGCTGTCACACAACTGTCACATCTGCTTGAGTTAATAAAAATACGGGGGGGTTATTTGTTTTGCTTTTTTTTTAGCTGTCTTCCGACTTCACAAGAGACTGCATACATCAAATTCATAACCCCACTGCAAGAAAACTCCCCCGCTTCGGTGCTTGCAAAATGTGAAGCAAAGGTGCTGTTTAATGGAGACAGCATGAGGAAGTTTTGGGCCACTGTCCCTGAAATGGTCAACAAAAGTATTAAGTATTTTATTAGTACTAAGTATCGATTATTAAGTATTAATAAATTGAGGTTTTTCACTGAATTACTTTCACAAATATGAACCTCTCAAAAACTTACTGAAGTTCTCATGTGATTTTGTCACCTGCATCCATAGCTCTTGCTATTTATCTTGCAATACCCCCTTTAGTTCTGCAGAGAGTTACTGGTGTGACAGAAGACGAGTCAGAGCGATTCTGTCTGGTCTGTTTTCCGTCACACCAGTAACTGTGAGGTTTGGTCAAGCCAGAATCCTCTCACAGCAGAAGCCTGTCAAGCTCCACTCTTCCAAGGAAATGAATTAGCAGGGCAAATTCTTGCAAATACGTGTTATGCTTGACTTAGCTTGGAAGCAATGGCAGCATTAAGGAAACACAAACAGGATTGTCCTGTTCTTGCTCCTCTCGGAATCCATTTCTGGCCCCTGTGTATCCCAGAGAGGATACAACTCTGAATCAATACAAATATTGATTCATTTAGAAAAGCTAAAATCAAATCAAATTACTGCTTTTTGCAATTGCCCTCTATCAATTAATTAAATGGATGACTGTTTATAAAGCCAGTAAATCGCTGAGGGCTGGATTCCTGCTTGAGCAATAAGGTTACTTCTTCCTGTTTGCTTCAAACCCGGTTTTATATGAGAAAGGAGCTAACTTTCAAGACTGAACTAGCCAAACAGCAGCACATTTAGGATGAGATAGGATGGGGTAGGATATGATAGGATGGAATGGAGCAGAAAAGACTGAGCAGATAACAACCATCCCATCCACCTGCCCAAGCAATTCAGGGGTGAATAAATTAAAGCAGGTATTAAGGGCACTGTCCAAATGCCTCGAACACCAACAGGCTTGGGTCATGGACTACTTCTCTAGGGAGCCTGTTCCAGGGCATGACCATCCTCTTTGTGTAGCAACGCTTCATTTTGTCCAGCTTAAACCTCCCCTAACACAGCTTTGAGCCATTCCATGGCTTCTATCACTGGGTACCAGGAAGAAGAGCTTAGCATTTCTCCACTTCTCTTCCTCAGAAAGCTGTAGAGCAATGAGGTCACCCTTTGGCTTCCTTTAAATTTTCAATTTTGCTGTTTCTCTACAGAGCAGCAGTTTAGACAGCACTATGCTATCATATATCTTCAGCCCCAGTGGTGGTATTTGGATCCAATCCAGACCAATCATCTACAATTATATTCAGAAGAAACATAAATGTTCAAGAAATAAATCAAAAATTGCAAATTAGAGAAGCACAACAGTGGAGAGGTGGAATCACCTCTGCCTTGAGGCAGCAGAGCAGTTTGGTGCTAAATCACAGCAGCCAGTAATCGTAAAGCTGCATTCTTCAAGCATTGCACAGAAAACAAGGCAATGCCTGTCATGCTGTAAAGAAAATCACACAACACCCTGAAAGACAAAGGAAGGTCTAGTTTCTTCTTCCTCTTCCCTTACTCCCACAGTTCAGTTATTAAAGCACTTTTACACATGTGTCTATTCGCTTGTGAGAAATCAAAGCGTTATCCAAGGTGGCTGTAACCAGCAGGCTGTCTCCTGTCTGTCCTATGAAACCACAACCTGAACAGGAAACAAGACAGTATTTGAGTTAACTCCATTATAAAAGATACCACTACAACTCCCTTCTCTTTGCACTGAGTTTTGAAAGAGTGTCACAGTAATACCTGCAGGAGGAAAGACAGTTTCCCAAGGGAGCAGGAAAAGGCACTGAGGATCCAGAGGCAACACTGCATTTCATACAAGATACCTTAAATATCCTGCACAGCATTTGGACATGGGGTAAGAAACAGTGAACTGAGACTGACTCAGTTCAGAGGAACACAGTTCCCTGAGCTGTGTGTGAGCGTACTTGGAACTCAAGCCAAACCCAAACCCTGCATACATGGATACAGGCACCGACAAGAAGCATTACAACACACTTCTTCAGTATAGTTTTGGTCCTTGATACCAGAGTATTAAATTGTAAAGGAATAAAGGCAGTATAAATAGAATTCTTTTAAGAAAGCCCATTTCCATATATGCAGATACTGTAAAATTTCTCCCTGGAATAGCCAACTTCTAGGTCAGGTGAAATCCTATCAGTAAGCTGGAGCTCCTCAACTTCTCATTACAGACAAACCACACAAGTATTCACAAGAGCCTTAGCACACAGATCACACAGAGTCCCTCGTGCTGGCCATTGCTTTAGGTAAATTATTTTAAGTACGAGAACACTTTTATATGACTCCTGAAGCTACAATATTTGTTCTGCATTGTTCTTGATAACTAAAAAGAAAGGGATTTCCTCTAGATTTTTGAGAGATGTAATCATTTCTAGATCAGCACTTCCTTACAGAATTCATGCAGAAAGAAGTCAGTCAGCTTCTACCTTAAAGAAAGTGCATTCCATGCAGGAAAAACCCAACACACACACACACACACACACAGACTGCCAATGTGAAATTGCACATTACAGCCCTTTGCAGTTCCTTTACAGCTTCTTCTCCTTTCAAGATACCCCTTCAGGGGTTTTCACCTTTGCTTCTTCTCATATAAACAACTCTCTCTTCTCACCATTCCTTGTCCCCTCTTACAGGAGAAAGCACAGAGCCAGGACAATTCTTGGTTTACTTAGGTGATAGTTTTGTTATTGTCATTCCTGCAGCTCATGCCTGTTTGGGCCAGCAACAGACAACCACTGTGCCAACAGAGTGGCAGCAAGTCCCCTATAACCAACAGGGAATACTCTTAATGCTGGTACGTGGTCTGAAGATTCTGCAGGGAGCAGGAAAGATTTTGTTTACTTTCCAGAAGATTAAGTAATTGCTTTGAGGTGGACATTCAAAAAGCCAAGTTTAACAGATGTGTTGGACAAGCTATTTTCTGTAGAGATGAAGGAGGAATAATCCTTCAGGCTGGAATGATCTCGAAGCAACATTTGATTCAGTCCCCACTTAATGATGGGCTAACTCCCAAGTCCTGTCCTGAACCCAAGGCTGCTGGGGACACTTCTTTGGTGTTCTGCTGCTCAGAATTTGTTTAGTTCATTTACATTTTTAAGGCAGAAAATAACAACTGATAAGAGTTTGGTGAGCTTCGATTAGAAAACTGACATCTCAAAAAGGAATACAACTGGGGTTTATTATGAAGCAAAGCTAAATGACAGCTGAAAAACAATTAGAAGCAGCATACAGGTGGGACAAGGACAAAGGGATTTAAACTGGCTGCTAAAGTTTTTGCTGGAAATTAAAAAAATACACAAAGATATCATGGAAGCAGCAATCCCCATCAAACCTGGGTTGAGGTGGAAAGCTGTACCTTCTCTTAGGAGATTATGTTAGTTTCAGCTTTGAGGAACTGGACTGCATCCCAGAATGGTCCCTCTACTTCTGTATTTGATATAGTCTTCATTTTTGATGCAGGCAACTCGGTGACTGCTGCGTGAAACAGCATACACATGGCTGCATCAATTATTACCCTGTATCACCACAAACACCAAATAATGGAAAAACTCTCCTGTTCCAGAAGCAGGCAGGATCAAGAGTCACGTACGTGAGAAATGATGAATCTCAAATTCACCTTTCTATGGATGAACGTAGAAGCAGCAGAGAACTGCTTTCTAATCTAAGGGATTGGATGAATAAAAAGGTAATGTGGTGGCTGATGAGCAGGTAGATCAACCCCAGCAAAACTGCTGTTTTCTGCTTTAAACCTTGGGAATGAAAATCCCTATTTGCAAACGGTCTGTATACAGATTTGACAAATTATCCCAGTAACTAGAATGGCACGTTGTACTAATAGCTCTTTAGCTATATGGATAACCTTTAAGCAAGCATTCATTACTGAAAATGACTAAAATTGCATTAGTGCAAGCTGACAAAAAGAAAAGAGTAACCTTTTGACAGATTTGGAGCTTTGCTGTAAGTACACAAGCTTTTTATTCTGGCTTTCTCCCACCACTGAGGCTCAGTGTTTAAAATGAGAATCAGTTCCCTAAGAAAATGATATTAATTCCATTATTCAATTCCTCCCAGTGACTAGATAAAACACAGGAGACACTATGCATGTAAAATCAGGCTCATACACCTGACATTTGGTAAAAACAGGTGTAAGAAATAGACGTATGGCAGGATTATAGAATCATTAAGGTTGGAAGAGACCTTCAACATCAAGTTCAACCACATCTCAGAACCTCTCAATTGTATCACAGAATGTCAGGGGTTGGAAGGGGCATCAAAAGATCATCTAGTTCAATCTCATTGCCAGAGCAGGATTCTCTAGATCAAGTTGCACAGGAACATGTCCAGGCAGGTTTTAAACATCTCCAGAGAAGGAGACTCCACAACTCCCCAGGGCAGCCTGTTCCAGCGCTCTGTCACTCTCACCGTGAGGAAGTTTCTTCTCATATTTATGTGGAACTTCCTATGTTCCAGCTTACACCTGTTGCCACTTGTCCTATCATTGGATGCCACTGAGAAGAGCCTGGCTCTATCCTCCAGACAATCGCCCTTTACATATTTGTAAGCATTAGCGGAGTTACCCCTCAGTCTCCTATTCTTCAAGCTATAGAGACCCAACTCTTTCAGCCTCTCCTCATAATGGAGATGTTCCACTCTCTTTGAGTCGACCACCCAGCTGCTAAGATGGCTTGCTTGACAAAAATTCTACCTATTAAAGCCCTCAGAGTGTTTCAAACTGGGAAAGTTGTCATTCTTCAGCGTGTGAAGACAGGGCACTGATCTTTTTTCTGCTCAAGGGGCCATCCAGTACTTTCCAGGAAGTCTGTGTAATTATGCAGAACCCTATTAGGTTAAATAAAAGCACTAATTTTCTGTTGACAAAACGTACAGAGGAAATGAAACAGAGATCTCAAATAACTGTCTGAGCTTTACCTTGGCAGATACAACTTTTTAAAAGCCCTTTGTTTGGGTGAAAAGGTTCCTGAAGCATAGGAAAATTAAATGCTTGGCCACCTATGCAAAGCTCTCTCTAGGATGACTGAACATCACTTGTTCAAAATAACTCATTAAAATCCTTTCTTCTTTATGGCTGGCAGATCCAGAATCCAGTTAATTTTCACTACAGCTTATGCCACTAAATAATACCTTTCTTTCCATGCCCAGCCTAATCACATGTTTCACCACCACAAATACATCAGCGTGAAATAGGTGTTTCCAGCTTTGTATTTTGTTTTACATTTACTCAGTTTTCAACTGAGTTATTCCGTAATTTTTGCTAACTCTGCAACTTCTTTCTCCGTAAATATCTTACTCTAGGTTTAAAAGCTGAGTGCAACACTGTCAGCTTTATGTTTCTTATTCAGTGAATCTTAGGAATTGTGTGATCAAAAAGCTAAATCTAGTTTTGCTGGAAAGACAGAGCTAATATGAAAGCAGAGGAGACTGACTGATTTTTTTTGACTCCCTGGACATGAATGACATAAAATATCTTGACAAAATTAGTTTCTCACAGTACAGAAATGCTAAAGCTTACAGTTAAAAACAATTAAGCAATGTTTTCTGTGACCATTTTGGAGAAGAGCAGTATTTGCAAGGTAGTTGAAGGGCAGTCAGTGCTGAAAGCAGCCAGACATTCATACTCAGTCATCTAATTCAAAACCCACGCAAAGCAGGGTTGGTGAGCGCTTGCTGGGAGGTATTATCAGTCTTCAGTTGCAGAAAGATGTGTCTGTCTGAAGAACAGAATGTCTACAGAGTGTCTTCAAAGAAAACACAGGAAGACCCAGGGATGAAAAAACTTTTTAGGACCTCTCTTGGTCAAACTGTTTGAACAACTTTTTTTCTGAGCAACACAGATCAGTACAGAGCTGTACAGGGCAGCAGTACAGTTCTGACTGCAATACAGGACAACCTGGCATGTAGTACAAAAACAATCCATAAAACCCAAAAGGTGTATCTGTCTTGCTTTCAGTATCAGTGATCTCTACTCAAAGCCAATGGTAAGGACAATTCAAAGGATACAGCAGCCCATGATGAAGCGTATGATCTGCAGTCCAAAACGGAAGTAAATATAATCACAGACTTTATTAATCTACTAAGCTGGGGGTGGCACTTTCTAGAAAACACTATCAAGTATTGTGTGCACTTAATAAAGGGGAAAAAATTAAACTAACCACAACTCAAGTCTAGGCTGATTGCCCAAGTTAAAAATTTGCCAGTAATTTGAATTGTAATGGTCAACAGGAAAGGAAATAATTGTGCTTGATTTTATCAAGGCTTCACACAGCACATAAAATGGTAAATTTCTCTCAAAGAGTAAAAGAAGGAGCTGTAGACCTAATACATCTGGAACTCCACCAGGCGTTTAACCCATTAGCAGATGACATTACTAAGCTAATAGCTTAAAAAATAACATGGGAAACAGCAAAGTATTTAAAAATGGGCATAAAAAAGGCCAGATGAGACAACCTGTGGTGTTAAGCTGAGGCAGAGCAAGACAGAAATAATGCAGAATTACTCAAAACTCAGTATGGGGGAATACAGTGTTCCACAGGATTGTGTAGTTCAAATTCAATCTGTTTGAAGGTGAGGTGAGGGATCAGTACCTGAAACATATTCAAGCAGTTTTCTGAGATCAGATAAGATGGGTATTATTTTTCCTCAGGTTAATTTCCGCCTCCTCATCTTATCATGACTGGGATTTAATTTTTTTCAGGAAAATAAGATTGAAAATTGTCTTCCTTCCTTGGAACGTGTACAGCTTTTAAACAGGTGGTTGAAAGAAAGCAGGACTTCTGACATCACTTTATGGTCATTTATAAAATAGCACATATAATAACAACACAACTTGTAGTATCTGTAAACTCCTCCCAAACATATTGCCAATAATATGGACAATCAGATGCAAAGACATTGAGGAAACCAAGGTTTACTGTAATTGCTGCTACATGCATAAACCACTAAGATAAAACATTATTAGGCCTGCTATGTTTTCATTCAATTTGGAAATGTTGTCTATAATGGAAAGAGATAAAAACACAGAGGGCAGCAAATAAGAGACACAAAGCTCTATTACAAACATACAGGCACAGAGATGTATTAGAAACACAGCTATCTGTCTCCATAAGCACCACAGTACGTGCACATGTTCCACTGGCACACTGCATCACGTTTTAATTCTAGGTTCAGGCTTCAAGGCAAAGAAATGCATCTTGTCTGTGAGAAAGCAGCTCTTCATGCGTATTTGTGATGGCAGGCTTCATAGAATGGTTTAGGTTGGAAGAGACCTTAGAGATCATCTAATCTAACCTCCCTGCCATAGGCAGCAATGCCTCTCAACGAGACTTGGTTGCCCAAAGCCTCATTCAATGTGTCCCCGGACACTTCCAGGGCAACCACAACCTCTCTGGGCAATCATTTCAAGTCTCTCCACTCTTGGACTGAAGAACTTCTTCCTAAGACCTGGTCTAGGATCTAGTGCTTCATCCCCCACCAACATGGCCCTTATCCCCTGTACTCTGTTTCTGAGCTAACGACGCAATAACAATGCCTCTGGGTGAGGTGACTGCATACTGCTTAATATGGACTCAGCTCAGGGCAAACAAATAATGGTGCAATAGCCAAGGGCTAACTGGAGCAACAAGCTCAAGTGCAAGTCTGGTACGTATGACTATGAGTAAATCATCTTACCTCCATCAATATTGGGAAACCCAAGAGCCCTCTAAGCTCTCCTGCAGAGCCGCTGGATGCACACCAGGATATTTCCTGGGTCAGAGACCACTGTCAAGGACAGTCTTCAAGGCTGAGAGAGGGTAACGGAGCATTGGAACAGGCTGCCCAGGGGGGTTGTGGAGTCTCCTTCTTTGGAGAAATTCAAGACCCACCTGGATCTGTTCCTGTGTGACTTGGTCTAGGTGATCCTGCTGTGGCATGGGGATTGGACCGGATGATCTTTCAAGGTCCTTTCTGATCCCTAATGATTCTATGACTCCTTGCCATAACACATTCTCCGTAAGTGACTAATATTGTGCAAAACACTGCTGTTCCCTTAAGGTAATACTTAAGACTAACTGTGCATGTATAATCTTTTAAATGGGAGGATCTCCTGACAGCAGCGCTGTCTGATGCTGTCCTCCGTGCAGTAAACACTCTGGCATACCTTGCCATTGAATCTTGTTAAAAAGTCACATTTACCGGGCAAACCTTTTTAAATCAGTGATTTATATCAGTAAATATATTGTTACTTCTTTCTTAGGAGTGAAGTGCACGGTTCCATCTATGACTATTATATATATATATTCATATATGTATCTACACACACACATAGGTACACAGACGCAGCACTGGAACACTTGAATACTTGAGAATCATATACCTTTATATGAATCTTTATATTAAAGTAATGAACGTGTATTAAATGTACTTATTAATCCAGTGTACACTTACAAAGTTTTCACTGTCTTCCAC
>VZRI01014330.1:45104-152333 GCA_013397515.1 Upupa epops | reverse complement strand
TGCAGTAAACACTCTGGCATACCTTGCCATTGAATCTTGTTAAAAAGTCACATTTACCGGGCAAACCTTTTTAAATCAGTGATTTATATCAGTAAATATATTGTTACTTCTTTCTTAGGAGTGAAGTGCACGGTTCCATCTATGACTATTATATATATATATTCATATATGTATCTACACACACACATAGGTACACAGACGCAGCACTGGAACACTTGAATACTTGAGAATCATATACCTTTATATGAATCTTTATATTAAAGTAATGAACGTGTATTAAATGTACTTATTAATCCAGTGTACACTTACAAAGTTTTCACTGTCTTCCACTCAAGCTTATCTGTTTACATAAATGGGTTTGTGACATCTGCCCTATTATTTAATCACAGTACTGATGAGGCTGTAAAAGACCTTAAAGATCATCCAACCTAAAACCAACCAAGTCAACCTAAACATCCGACATCTAGATCATAATGGTAGCTTTGATGACTTGAAAATGAGTATGTACAAAGCTGTGTCCTACCACGAGCAGATTATAACCCTCTAGGATTCATCCTTCATTCTCTCTCTATCCCTGATTGGCCCAATCCTATTCTGTGTCTTATCTGTCCCAGGATCCTCCCACTGTGTGTCATCATACCGCTCTCCTAAAGTGTGTTACCTGGGTCTGCATCACAACTTTCTGTAAGAGAGCAAGAGCAAAATCATACATATGCATAGGAAAACCATACATATTTCAAAGGAAAGATATTTCTACAGCATACACAGTTACTTGTCATCTAACCACCTCTGGTTTTTGTGGGAAAAGAGTTAATATGTACCAGAGGGAATTAATTATGATATGGCTTTATAGCATGGCCTCACCGGCACCACTTTGTAGAGCTACACAGAGGTATTTGACTAATTTGTGTGCTTCTGGGGAGCATGAAGATGCAACAAGTCACTATTTAGAAAACGGAAAGGTTCTTGTTCTCTGCCAATAGTCCAGAGAAATACATCAGCAGGCTTATCTGTCACCAAATTGGAACCATCAGCCCTGTGTGGCCACAACAGACACTGTACTGCTGCAAATACTTTTCTGAGCCTATTTCAGTTCAGTTCATTCCCATTTCATTCTTGTTCAGTGACCAGCTGAATGTAAAATGCTCTTGACTGTAGTGTGAAACAACAGTGCTGCCTTACCGGAAAGAACTCCCTCCCCTCAGTTCCTCAGGCAAAAGCAGTCCCAAGGGTCAGCACACCTTGTTGGTCACACTCGTGCTTTAGGTACCAGCAGCCAGCCTACTGCTGCATTTTTTGGCTATAAACTACTGAAATTAACACAAAACTATTTTCCCTGCAAGTTGGCCAAATTTCTGCATCAAGTTTTACATATATTCACAGCAGGAAAAATATTTCAATAATTATATAAGACTGTAACTCAGTACCTCATCACATGAATCATATTTATAATTAATGTAGCCTTATAAATATCCCAGTCGTTAACCTTTTTCTCCTCTCTTTCTCTGACTTCCTTGTTTAAATCTTAGTCTATCGTGTTATCTATTTCCAGCTTTAAGGTTATGAGCAATGCTTTGATTTATATACAAAGGGATTACTGGATCCACAGCTGTCAGTGCAATTGTGACCAAGACCTTTGTAGCTTAAACTAAACTACAGAAACATTTAAAGATAAGCTTACTTAAAGAAATGACTAATGCATTAGTGCTCTTGACAGAAGTGATGCATCTCCAAGAAGATAGTTATTTTATAGGCTTTTATTGCCCATTACATATGAACTCTGGCACCGTGAACTATTATGTATAGGCATATGCAGGATAATGTTTAAGCATAACAATGGTTTCAAGATGTATTTCCTCAAATCTCTCGGAGGCAATCCGTACAAAAACACTTAAACTGGGTGAGCCACATACTTCAGCATCAAATGCAGAAACTACTAGTACAGCAGGAAGGTGCTGCGTATGAGGCAGAAGGGTCACGTAGTGAAAACCACAAACACATGAGAGAGGCTATTTCCTTTTCAGTGAGCCAGAACCAACTGTGATGCATTTGTTGCTCAAAATGAGGGCTTTGTGTCTGAAATATGTTTTCATAACTAGCCTCACCTAAGTCTCCAAATCCTATACCCTTTACATCTGGAATCCTTTGTCACACTATGGGGAATTAAGAAGCTCCTCAGTTGTTTACAGCACATCTATCCCCTGACATCTATCCCTTCTCTTCATAAATTTGAGGCTGAAAATGCCACATGGACTAGTGTCAGTATGAAGGTGAGCATTTCGACCATCATTATTTAATCTGGCAGAGTCCAGACTGGTACTTCCTCAGCGCCTGCCCACAGTATCAGTGATGACAGTGCCATAATTCCCATCCAGGAGGACAGGAGGTGTGTGGGTTCATTCCTGGTCTGGTATATATTTGTATACATCCTACTATTGTTATTATTTTCATTAAAGCAGTTTATTCCTTAATCTCTAACTGTACTTTGTTCTATTTCTCTTCCCATTTGGGAAAGGAAACAGGTTAATAGAGAGCATCTGTTCCTCCTCTAATGGCTGTCCCAGACTTAGCAGTAGATCACAGAAGGTGACAGGACAGAATGCAGCCTCAGCAAGTTTACATATGGTGTGAAACTGTGAGAAGCGTTTGAGAGACCAGAAGCTCGGGCTTCTGTTCAGAAAAACCTTAACAGACTAAACAAACAGGACAACAGCAACCCCCGAAGTTCATCAAGGGATGTGCAATGCCCAGCGCTTGGGGAGGAACAACCCCATGGATACCTGATGGACCTGAGCAAAGAACATGGATTTGAGCCTCTCAGTGGTAGCAAGTAAAGGACAAGAGGTAATGAGCACAAATTAAAACAGAAGAAAATTCACTTTAACCTGAGGTTACAGTTAGTACACTTAGACCAGTTTGGTCAGAAACCTTGTCTTCCAACTCTACTGGACACCACCTTGAGCAACCTGCTCTAGTTAACTCTTCTGTGGCCTGGGAGGTTGTAGCAGACAGCTCACAACCTCAGCTATTTGGTGCTGGAACATGAGAATTCCAAAAATATGGAGCATAATGGCATCTTTATGTGATTTTGCAAACACTTGGTGATTTGTAAAGGAATAGAAAGGAAGTGAAACCAGTTTCTGAACTACCTGATTACTCTAAGCTAATTTTACTAAGATCACATGAATTCTGAAATAGATATTACAAACTGCGCAAAACAAACACAAATAAAATGCTAAAACCCTTGAAAGATGATTGTCTTCAACATCTACACAGAACTTTACACTCTGCACTTCCTGTAGAAAAGCTGAGTGCACCTAGCCAGCTTATTAGACAAACGCAGACTTGAAAGCTAAAAATCAGACCTCAAGAATCTCTTGTCCTTTCTGAAAATTCCAGTGTTTCAACTCTCCTCCAGAGGCACTGAAAGTAAAAGCTGCATTGAAGTTGAAAGTTATTGATGTCCATAGCCAAACTAATCCAGAGTATCCCTGCCAGCAGCAGTCTTTGACTGTCAAGCCTGGGCCTCGTTCGGTCCTTGTCTCCCCAGCAGGTGCCCCTCAGCTTGCAGTGAACAATCCTGGTTCCCAATTACTTATTTGTGCAGTTTGTAAAGTTTGCAAACTCAACCTGTCTGGAAAAGCAGAAACCTGTCTGGAAAACCTTTCTGGAAAGTGGGGTACGAGGGTGTGTGTGGTGGCTGTTGGTTATGAGTGTTTGCATGCACTCTCTTACTCCAGACCTCCCATTTAAGGCCACAAACCGGTGTGTTAGCTGTCTCCTATTTCTCTCAGAGTGTGTGTATAGGCACTGTGATACAGTTTCTCTTTTACCTGTTTGGTTCTTGTACTTATTTGGGTTTTGTTTCCTTTCCTTCTTGGCGATGGGTTCAATAAACTGTTGCCTTTCTAGCAAAGTTGTTTCATTGCCTGCTGAACTCTCGGTGAGAGCTGGTTGCTGTGCAGACACTAACCCAAACCAATTTAGAGCCTCTTGCTAAACCATTAGACTACCATATATCTATTTCTGCTGAGCTACATGTTAAAAAACAAACACAAATCTTCCTAATTCCCATCTTCAATACTGTATTTTTCCACAATGAAGTTCCATCCATCTTGTCTGTTGTTTTGCTGTTAGCTATCACAACTGGAGAACTAATGAAGAAAAAATAAGTAATGACCTTTACTTTTCAAATTAAAAATGTGTGGAAGACAAAACAGACAAGTATTTCAGAAGAAAGAAACTGTTGTTCACATCTGAAAAATATAATCCAACCTGAAACAGATATTAAAAGTGCAATGGAACTGCACTCCCCTGGAACCCAGGTTCTTTGGGGTTGCAGAAACCCAGAGGGTGACTGTAGCATCACCTAACAGTCAGATGTGAGAAAGGCAGTTTTGGTTTCAAACTAGGAAGACATTCTGAAAATAAGAGATGTTTGCAGCAGACATCAGCTTAGTTGGATCAGAAGCAGGCATCGGAAATGCCATTTTTATTTTCAGAACATCATGCATCCAGGATGAAAGCCGGGTTCCTCCCACATCTGAATTGCTCAGCAAATCATATATTTCAAGAAGAGTGTTATGATAAATACCAATTTTGTGCTACCTCCATTCTGCAAATATTTAAATGGAGACAAAAAACATTCCAGAGAGACTCTTTTCAAACTGAGTACAGACCACAGCCAAGCAAGAAAATCATTTAACCCATGAGGTCTGTGTTCATATTCAGTCCAGACTGAGCTGGGAAAAGAGATTTCTGCATACCCTTGCAATGTGTCCAAAAAATACTTCATATAAGCAAAATGCTGAAACATATGTGAAACTACAAAATAGTTCCAGTTGGAACTTGGGGAACAAAACCAATAGACAGATAGTCTTCACTTTCTGCCCTGAAAAGTAAAAGAAACAAAAACTGTAAAAATTCTGATGATGATGTTAAGCCCTACACAGGAAACTATTCTTAAATTCCAGGCTTTTGTGGTGCGTGAGAGACATAAGCTGCTCAACTCAGATACACACAGAAACCAAAAGCCTGGTCAGAAGTTTCAGCAGGTGTTGACAGAAGCTAAAACAATCGTTATGTGACATTGGTACTATTAGAAATTAGTTCTTTTGTGAAAATCACAGTCTTCTCTTCAGAACAGCAGCTTCTGCTCAATAGCATCTTATGGACCCAAGTTAAAAATAAAAAGTTTACAACAAATGTGCTGTTTGCTGTCTGAGACAAACTTGCTTATAATTTAATCAAAATATTCCATTACCAAGTTCCCTCAGCTGGCTACTCTTGGAATTAGAATTGGGTGGGTAGATTTAATTCAATTACTTCACAGATCAGAATAATTATAATAAAGAAAAAACCCATACTTTATTAGTCTTAGTTCAGTGCAAGGCAAGCGTCCATCACAGGATATCCTAGAATATCTACTTGGAAATAAACAAGGCTACCAGTGAGTCCATGAATAATCAGAGCATTCTAGGTTTTCCTTATATCCTCTGTATGAAGTCAGTGTAATTACGTTTCTTCTGTGATTACCAAGAGAAATCTGAGGCAATTAAAGCAAATATTATGGAAACTTACAGTTTGGTAGCTGAATCAAACAACAATCAAGGAACAGAGAAAAAAATCACAGTGGTGTCTTAACAAGTAGTGTTGGTAGAAAGGCAGCTGTGAGAAGTCAGGACAAAGCTACTGAAGATGCAAATACTGCATTGCTCTTACTTGCAAATCATCGTCAAATCATGGTGACAGAGCACTTGCCGCTCTACAGAACTGTTTAGTGATGGTGCTGGCATTATTGCAAGAGAAAAAACCAATAAGAATGGAGTAACTGTGTCCAGAATTAACTTGACAGAAAGGAAAGGTTAGGTTTTTTTACTGCAGAGATCTCTATACACTAATAATTACATCTGACCTTTGAATTATTTTATTATTTCTTTATATTTGGAGGTATTTTACAGCATAATCACTGCCAAGAGGCCAAAGAGTACTATGGCTAAAGAATTCAAACCTGGTAATCAGGTCAAGACTATATACACATAGTTTGAAGGGTTTTGTTTTAATGAAGCAATGAGGCAAATATTTTTTGGGTAACATTACTGACTACTCAGTGTTTCTTTAAGCTTCAACTGCAAAAACCTATAGCAAATTCACTTGATTAAAAGACCATGTTTTATTTGCTCCATGGAGCTCTTGTCTCTCCTGGGGTGTAATTTCCTGGATTAAATGCTAAGAAATTAATATTGGAATTGGATGTTTTAACAGGCAACTTTGGGCAGGGTGGACATCTTGAACTCCCCTTCTGGCTACGAAGAACAAACTCCCAGGAGAAGTAATGAGCTGCACTCTGTGTTAGATAAACGTTTCCAAGAGAAGAAACCAAACACTGCCAAAGGTTTCCTTAAAGCTAAGGAAAGGTGAGGTATTTTGTCACTGCACATCTATTCACTAAAGTTAGAAATTGGCATTTAAATAGAATTCCATTCTGTTTCACAAAGCCAAAAGGTCATTTATTGAACAGTTAGCAGTAAACACATTCTGAGAGGGAGAAGCTAAGCTGTTTGGATTAAAAGCCTGGCTTCTCCTGCTCATGTCTCTGATTATACATTTTTAAGTTACCTATTGTAAGTTAATCAGGCTAATCACCACTGAGTAGCACCAAGTGCTCCTACGCTGCATTGTTCTTTCCTTAGGAGCACATGGACCAGGAAAAATGAAAGTGATTACATATAGAGCTCCCACTGATGTGAACCACATGCACTTACAAACACTTTAGTGCTCATACTGTGATTGGGCCAGAACTCGTTAACACTGACACCTGCATTACCCACTTGCTGTCAGTTCCTTAGGAATTTTTGGGCAAATTTGAGCAAACAAAAAGAATGGCAACTCATCCTGTTGAATTGGCAAAATTTAATACTTGATGATGGAAGAAATAATTTAATTGAAAAACAACAACAGAAAGGTCCTGGCCTTATTATAAACAACTGGAACAACTGTAGCTGTCAACGCCAAGTACGGTGTCACCTACCAGACCAAAAGCAAACCTTACTATTTGCTGTTTAGGGCCGTCGTGCACCCTTACCACCAGGCTTCCAGACAAGTCCCTGTAACATTTCATCTGGAGATTTTATCCTGTGTGGTAATCCAAGCCATATGGCTCCTACCTACCTCTCCTTAACTGAACTCCTGAGCAGGGCTGGCAAGCAAGGAAAGCCTGCCTGAGTCTGTGACCCCTTCGCAATTGACCCTCCAGTGTAACTCAGGCAACCAGGAAATAGTATTACAGGTTGCAGGACTGTGCAGACACTAACCCAAACCCCTTTGTTGAGCATGGTATAGAACGTATGGTCTGGGTTCTGAGTTTGTCTATCCTATTGCTGTTCCATCTGTGCAAACTATTAATGAGTGTATTAGGCTATTTTGTGGTTTTGACCACGATAGGGCTGGTCCTAATTGTCAGTCAATAAGATTTTATGGAGAGCAGGTATTATTGAGCAAATCTGACTGCTTCCTTAGAACCTAAAGTTTCCTTTTTTCAAAGTAAGGACAAATACAGTTTCCACAATGCATTCTGATTAATACTTTTAAGTGCAAAAATAGGACTGAGCAGAATCAAAGAACATGTCAAGAAAAGGCTGACATCTTCAGAAGCAAATGGGGACAGTCTGTGGGACAGACAATATTTTCATTGATGAGCTGGAATTAAGGTTTATAATGATGTGATAAAGCTTCCTGATGACTTGAGTTGGCAAAATTGTTACATACAAGAGGAACAAGTAGAGAGACTGATTGCAATTACTTGCCTAGGTATAAATTTATTTTATTATGTCCAAAAGAAGAATAATTCATTAATCAATAAGGAATTCTGTTCTCACCTGCAGAATAAAGAATCTATCTTGGAAAAAAACAGTGACAGAGGATTTTAGGTGTCATGATTAAACCTCTAGCTAGTTGAGAGTGATATGCTATGGCAGGAAGAGCTAATATAAAATCTTGGACATAAAAAGAGAATAAAAAATGCTGGACAGAAATCTATTTCAGTAGAACGCTCCCATAAATATTCTTGATACTTAAATATTGCTTACAGAGATCAAATTCAAAAAGGGTCATTGAAAGGACTAGAGAAGAAAGGGAAGACTAATACAAATTAAACTGATGAAAAGGTCTCTGTATGCCCCGTATGATTAAAAGGCTTGGTTGGATCAGTTAATCAAGAAGATTGAGAAGTTGTCTGCTTACAATATATATGAAACTATTTTTCCCAGTCAAGGTATAGGGTTTCTTTCTAGGGCAAAAGCGCAACAGGAGAGCACCACAATAGCAAAATCTGCTTGGGAAAATATGGCATAAATATTCATGAAGGTAGCTAACCACCCATACCAACGGCACCAACAGACTCTCCATCCCTTAATGCTCATAAACCAGTAGGTTGCATTTCTCTTAAATTTGCATTGACATAAATATGCATTGCTCAAATACATACGGTCTGGAGAGGTCGGTCAGTTCTCAACACTGGAGGGTCATTTCTACCCATGACATTTTTAAAGACTGCAATGCAAAGTCCATCAGAGAAAGGAGTGTATCCACACACAGAATTCAGTGCTTATGTTGGAAAACAGAAAACCAAAGGCAAAGGTTAGATACAATTTTAGCCACTGATACACCAGTAGCATCTGTAATGTTCCAATGGACATCGTCTAGACTTTGCAATCAACTTACCTCCTGCATCACCCCACCACAACTCTGTCCTGCTTCAAGATCCCACAGCCTGAAACTTGGTCTTTAAGACCAACTAATTGCATAAGAAAAGCAATCAGTTTGTACAGTGTAGTGCCAGAGTCCTCAATGAACATCCATGTTATCAAAATGTCACTTTCTGCTCTATAAAGTATCAAAGTAATGTGGTAACGGATAAGAAGGAGGGAAGAGAACGTAAGACAAAGGGACACCACTAAGTGTTTGTTCTTATGTCATATATACCATCTTCTAGTTTCATGTGACAGTTCCCATCCTCATTATCAACCTTTCCTCTAAGCGTTAGGGAATGCTTTCACTTTTATTCAGCAATCCTGACAGTGTAAAATGAAGTCTCAGATCTTTTGCACACCCCCCACCTCAACACAGCAGACATCTGAGCTGACAACTAGGATAAGCTGAAAATTAGACACTGGACCTTAGCAAAGAGCCTTTCTGATCCGTCCACATAGACTCTTACGCAAACATTTTTAAAGGACAAATGTGCAACAATGCATATGTTGGAATCATTTCAGACTTGTATTTACTTGTGTAAAAGGGTTACACTATTTACATCAAGTTTTCTTAATTCTCAGCTAGATACAGAATGAAGAGATGTTTTAAGCTGCCATAGGAAATTCTGACAATGCCAAAACAGGAAGTAATCATCAAATAAGGTGCTAAAATTCATAGCTTCAGACTAAATGTCTATTCTTCATTTCTGACTTCACTTAAAACGTTATTATAATCATAAACACAAAATTGGCTGGATGATTACAAAGACTTAAAGATGAAGAGCACTACAATGGATTATTCTAACACGTGATTGGTTTCAGATAGCTGCAGGGCTTTGACAGATGATACTTGGCAGATGTGCTTCCATTTTAATACTGTTTATCTTGAAGTGATCTACTTCCAGGCGTTTGGTCTTTTCTTTGGAGTGCGTGATTGTCTTCTGTAGGATCAGGGTAATGCAATGTAACCACTAGACTGAATGCACGGAGCTAGAACTGCTAACTGTACAAAAACCGGGCACTTGGCTTAGGAAACCTTAAAAACAGGATTCATAAGGATAATTAATCGTATGACATCTGGCTCTACTGCTTAATAATTTACAGGCTCTGAGTTTCATTTTCATGGTAAAGATTTGTGCCTGTGATGTGAGCATTCTTCTCTGTGATGGCATTTCTATGAGAGTAATGATTAACTTTCTTGTTTGCCCACTTCCCATTTTAGACAAAAGCTCGGGGGAGAAGGAAATCACTATTCCTCCTCACACCTGAGGAGCCTTGTACCCGCTCTGGATCTGCTCTGTTGACCAACTCTGATTATTTCCTTTTTAATTGATTGTCACACCCTCTGCAAAGCTAGGTGTACCTGTGGGTAATGGGCACAGCTCTCCGCTTTCTTGGGCTTCAGTAAAACACAGTTTTGTCTGAGTTACAGTTTCCTTTCATTCCAAGGACCACAAATGTCACTTGAAGAGTGTGCTCAAAACAAAAGCATTTGAGTCTGACCATCTGTAGGTTGCCACTACCACAGTGGGAGTGATGTGTATGAAAAACCACACACTCGGATCCACAGCTGATGAATGAAAGAAACACCATGAACCTTCAGAAGAGAAAGTTTATAACTTTATAAAAATCACCACATTTGATAGATAACAAGTACTTAAAAGACCTATTTTAGGATATGAGCATTTTGTACAGTAAAACTAATGGAAGTTCTGTAAAGGCATCATCCTGACTGAGAGTTCTTTATTCTTGAAGGAAATGGAGGTTGGTAACTCCCCTTGCTGTGTCATTCTCATTGAACCACCTGACAAGAGGCAGTAATCTCTCAGAACAGTTTCAGTTACACAGACTATACTCATCTTCCCACAGCTACAGACCACTGCTTTCTTTTAGCTTTGATCAGACCAATCATAATTAAAACACCTTCTCATGAATATATTTGTTTACCCCCAAAAATTTCACTTCTGGCAAACGATGGGTGGAAAATACAGAACAAAAAGAAGCTTTACATCTTAAGTGTTGGTGTCTTAGTCCCTGAAACCACAGTACAGGAACAGTCCTGGAAGCACAGATGGGAATACAGCTACCTTCCCAGCTACAAGAATAATGTTCCTTGACATCCTTCCACTCTAATGAATCTTCACTTCTATGTATATTAGAAGAGCCACCACAGGAAAGATAGAAACAAATCTCAGCACAAACAATTTATGTGACTGGTCATAAGAAAATTCTCCTAGCAGACTGAGGATGTGAATTTAACTTGGCTCTCATGTATTTTTTAGTTCAAGCAACGAACACCTTTTCTGGTGGCTTGCTGGAGAAGAGTGGAAGATCACATTTTAACATGCAGGGAAAGATTTATGCCAGTGTGCCTCAGGTAGATAGACTTGACCTCCTGAATCTTGCAGTGATGGAACCTAAGGCTCCATTCATCATCAAAGATTTTATCAAACATGTAGGATTTGACCCCCAGATAACAGATGTCAGAAGAGATTCATGCACAAATTTTCAATGCAGGAAAATAAGATGGGTAAGCCCAAGACAGCCAGGCAGAACAAAAAATCCCAAACCAAGCCCATACCTTACAGGTATTTCAAAAAGCAAAATAGAATAATCAACCCCAAAACTTTTATTTTCTTTGTAAGGTATTCAACACTACACTTACCCTCATGACCAACACACAATCAGAAAGCATAAATGTCGTTTCAAACTTGTGTGTTCTACCACTGTGACACTGGTTCTTATATCAATTGCTTAGGATTTTTAAGGTTTAGTCAGAAAAAGACCAGCCATCTGATTTATGCTAAGAAAATCTGGGGTTTCATTGCTGCCTTTGCATTGAGTATTCCAACAGAGTACTTTGGTATCACGATATAGATTTCTGAGAATAATTGCCTTTTCTACCTAAAGTTCTGTAGCAGGTGAACACCCTATCACTTTTACTTGAATTGCTATTGTATTAACAATGCTACTTAGATATAAAACCTAAGAAACTTGACAACTGTAAGAAGACTAAAGAATTTCTTCCTTTCTAAAGCAAAAATGCACAAATAAGATGCACTGTGATTTTAGCCTTCAGTATGCAAATTAATAGATTTATAGAATGGTTCAGGTTGGAAGGGACCTTAAAGATCATCTAGTTCCAATCCCCCTGCCATGTGCAGGGACACCCCCCACTAGAATAGGTTGCTCAAGGCTCCATTCAATCTGGCCTTGAACACTGCCAAGGAGGGGCATCCACAACCTCCCTTGGCAACCTATTCCACTGTCTCAGCACCCTCATCGTGAAGAACTTCCTTCGGACTTCCAGTGTAAACCTACCCGTTTACAGCTTGAAACCATTCCCTCTGGTCCTACCATTACAATCCTGTGCAAACAGTCTCTCCCCAGCTTTTCTGTAGGCTCCCTTCAGGTACTGGAAGGGAGCTATAAGATCTCCCCAGAGTCACCTTTTCTCCAGGCTGAACAGCCTCAACTTTCTCAGCTCCAGCCCTCCAGTCATCCTCATGGTCCTCCTCTGGACACATTCTAACGGTTCAATATCTTTCCTGTGTTGGGGGCTCCAGAACTGGATGCAGACATTCCCATCACAGTGCCAACAGGAGTCTCAATATGGGAAATAGCAAGGAAAAGAACTCAAATTGAGAAGGCAAAAAAAGTAAAAAGGGTTCCAAGTGTGGTTTGGAGAGTAACTCTTGGAAGGCCATGTGTGAAACACGAGGCCAGAAATCATCAGTAACAATCAGTTAATGTTTAAGCTCCGTAAAAGATGACATCAATTTGAAATGCATGCTCACAATTACAGAATCACAGAATCATTAAGGTTGGAAGAGACCTCCAAGATCATCCAGTCCAACCATCAACCCAACCCAGCCCCACCCTGCCCCCAGGGCCACATCTACTATCTCCTATTCTTCAGCACTGCAACCACCTAAATAAACCTACACAAGCCAAAGGGGTTTTAATTCTATTTTTAATTCTATTTTTTATTCTATTTAATTCTAACCCTCGGAAGGGTTTTCTTATTGCCTGACATCACAGTCAGACAATAAATAAATAAATAAATAAATAAATAAATAAATTAATAAATACTTTCCTTTTTATTTAGAGTTAAAACAAAGAAAGAAATGGGACAAGGTAGCAGCAAGCTCCCAGCCTGCCCTTGCTATTTCCTTCTTAATAACCGCAGTATCCTTCTAGACCATGGCACTACATGCCACATCCAGTCTTTTCCTCCAGGGATGGGGACTCCACCACTTCACCAAGCGGTCCATTCCAGTGTTTACTGCTCTTCTTTGGACCTACTCCAGCATCTCAATGTCCTTCTTACACTGTGGTGCCCCAAACTGAAAGCAATACTTGAGATAAAGCCTCACTAGTTCTGAGTACAGGGGAAATCACAGAGGGAGGGGGAATTATAACACTGTGGTTCTTCAGCTTTGTTAAGGCATTACTCTGATGAATACTGCACTCCACTACTTTAGGGGTTCTGTTAACTTGATATCTAACTGGAGGAGTATTGGGTGTAAGAAGAAAATTTATGGAGATGTCCTACAGTTATTATGTTCTAAATTATCTGCCTGGCTAGGTAAAATGTACCACATGAGTATGGATGGGAAATATTTCAGGAAGCTTAAACAAAGCATATCTAAAGTGAGTGCATAAGCATAGCAATAATTAATTACTCTATGTAAGAGATATAAAAATTTACACTAAAGACCAGCAGGAGGTCAGCTTTTATGACAATCTTTGACCTAACCCTCATCCTTTGCACCATTCAGATCCTAGTACAGTGTCTATTAGATTACAGACGGCACACAAGCCCCTTCCTACATCACCAACAGCACTTTGTCTTTATAGAACCTTTATGTCCTTGGTAGCAGTCCCAGGAAATTGATGTTAAAATTGCCAAGAGAACTTCAGCTGCAGACTGGGGGACTTCACTTGCAAAGCTTTCTGACCAGCAGTACACCAGAGAGCTTAAACAGTCTTCATATTATTTGACATTTCAGCCCTGAATACTGGATTTAAGTAGTTAAAATTCTAATTAAAATAACTCAGGAAAAGGTCTCAAATCTTTCGTGAGCTTTTTTTAGACTGAGCAGAAAGTAAATGCAGATTAAGAGTGCGTGAGTTTCCCTGATAATTGATTTGGAAGAGGCACTAATGCTAGTCAGCAAATCAAGATTCAAGATTACATCACACTTTGATAAATAAAAGCCAGGGAAAAAGTTGTTCAAGTCTCAGAACTAATTTTAATGTAGGTTGAGGATGAAATGCGTGAGTCTTGAGGGAAGCAAGGAGGGGTAAATGCACTCCACTTGTTTACTGAAATAAGAATACTTGTCTGTAATTTCCTCACATAGCAGCATTTTATTAATTTCATTTTATTAACTATTTTAAACTGTGATATATTTCCTAAGAGAGAAAAAATATTGAACACGCAAGTCCTTGTTTTTTCCATCTATGCCACATAACTTACTGAATAACAAGAGAAGGAGCCTTTGTGGCACAGCTTACAGACAGCCTGGAGACACCGCGGTACAATCTTCTGTGGGAGTGACTAGTGCTCCTAGCAGTATTAGGTGGTGTGGTAAGCAACTTCACTAAGACTAAATTGATTGAGGTTAATGATTACTTCACTCAAATTGTTTTACCTGTACCAGGAACTATTACAATTAGTAGGATTCTCCACATACACCACTCTTTTTTTAAAAAAGTCGCTTTGAAATGATTCTTACATCATTTGCATATCAATTCCAAGAAGGCAAAAACATCTCTTCACCATATAAAAGGTTGCAGGTATCTAAACCTGCAGGATATTCTGACAGTTTTATTAAAGAAGCAGTGACACTGATTTGCTTTATTCTAATTATTTCAGTTTTCTCAAAGATTTTAAAGCATTTTCATGCATCTCTCCCATACCTGTAAAACCATAATGAATGTCAACCATACATTTATTGTTCTGAAGGATTTTTAACCTATTTCCTTATTTTACCCATCTCCTAACATGAGGATTAATTAGTCTTTCAAGTAGTTTTCACACCTGTAGACAAATGCACAACTTGAAGCCAGTGTCCTCAGATAAGGACACTGTCCTTTAGCCAGTCACCAGTGAAGTGTCCTTCAGTAAAGGTGAATTGGATTATGTGTTACACAATCCCATTTGGGAGCAGCCCACTCTATTTCTGCAGTGAACAGCTACACATGGTCTCTCCGAGCCCCACTCCACCAGCATAATGATGTTAAATTATAAAGCAGAACTATGTCATCTAAAGCAATACAGAATTGAGAAGAAAGTTCATGTGGAGAGACTAAAACCAGCTCTGTGAGCCTCCTGATCTTTCTTTCTAAGCAGTAAGAGAATGGAAAATGTGGAAGGGAAGTTGTTTACTGTAACTTTATAGCATTATGTGCATGAGCAAGGAATTGCTCTTGGTCAGATGGGCCAAGGAAGATCTCAGTGGAAAACATGGTTACAAGCTGCAGCCTTCAGAAGGTTTGGGAACACAGTTAGAGGCCTTCACATACAACTAAGGCAGCACATCTTTGACCAGCTCACACCTTAGGCAGATGGATGCTCTGTATTCATCCTCAGTCTGCCCAGGACACAGCTGCCACCTTTATATGGCCATATTGCATCACAAATAAATCTGCAGCCTATCATTTACTGCTGCAAGAGTTGTCATTTCTGCCCAGGATTCCATCTCCATTCAAGGGTTTCCCCTCTGAACCCTTCTGTCTCACCTAACCACAAACACAACTTACTGAACCAATGCACCCTTATGCAAGTCAGCAATTCCCGCATCCCTCTGTGAAAAGGAAGATGAATGCAATGCCACAGCACCCCTGGCAGCTGCTTTGTCAATTTGAAAGCCAAGCAAGGAGAAAAGAATAGCCTAGGAGTTTCATATAAAAATATATATACCATATTTTTGCAGAATTATTTGGTTGTAATGATTTTCTTCTACACAGTGGTCTCCATTTTTAACCCTTCTCTACAGTTTTACTCCTTACAGTAAGGAGTTGGGTTATAAGTGGTAGCTACACACGAACACCTCTTTCATATTATATATAAAAGTTGAAATCTACATGAGGATATCACTTGCTACTCCAAATTACATGTGAACGGGAGTGCGTAAGCATGTTTTCAAAGCCTGACATGATCCTACAAGTCACACTCAGTGGGCAAATGCACCAGGAAAATGCTACTAGTTACGCCAACAATCTACATTTGACTGCATTTTTCTCATTTCTAAGGCTCCTTAGCTGAATCCAAATAGATGGAAGACATGACACACCACACAGGTTTAACTTAAAGCTGTTGAGACAAAACTCTGTGTAAGCTGTGAAGAAAAAGAGAGAACTACATAAAAGCCTTCATATGATGATGTCTTTCCTCCTGTTAACTTTTTGCTTTGCTCACAGATAATGGAATAAACTGCAACAGTGGAGACACCTATTAAGCCCTGCTTTGGGAACTTCAAAGTGGAGTTTGACTGTCGTGAGTGACAGCAACATTTATTGAAGTATTGCAACTGATGAATCCCAGACAGTGTAAACCAAATCAGCTCTGCCCACTTAAAGATCAAGAATAAAGCATCTCTAAGACCAGAGCCCTCAGGGCACTTTTCATGGTGTGACACTAGCCCTGACCCCAGTATACAACAGTCCCTAGACAATCTCAACTTTCTTTCATTGAAATTAATTCCAAAGCTTTTCAAATTATGTAACAGTCTACCAAAAGATATGAAAATCAGAATTAACTCTTTTCTTTACTGGTTGCAAGATTTTGTGACTTTCTGTATATTTCTCTCAACTTTTCCTTTAATCAAGACAACTGTGTGACTGAGGTATACGGACTGTGTATTTTTGATTACAAATTAGTAGTATCAACATTATACTTGATTGTTTGCTATGAAATCCCGATGTTCACTATTTATGGGACACCATTGTGGGGAGTGACTCTAGGCATATTTAGAAAGCAAGACGACTTGCATGTATTGACTCAAATATATGCTTCAGTGCTTTGCATTACATAGCCTTTTCTCTTCACAGTCCTAACATAATTCACATTTCAATTTTTAACTTTGTTCTACAAAGAAGCCCTAGAACTGGAGGAGGGAGGAGAGCGACGTCTTCAAACTAAACCACCTAACACCAAAATATATCATCCAGGAGTCAAAGACTATTGGTAAGCCTTTGTGTGACTTACCAATAAAGTAGTGAGTACCAATGTACTCACTTACCAGTGAAGAGAGTTCTTTCCACTCACTCACTGAGATTGGAGCACTGAGATCTATGCTTTGGAACTAAATCACACCATAGCTATCAGACATTCTGGGTAAGTAGCTCCAAAGAGTGCATCCAACTGATGAAACCTTTCCAACTTACGCTCCTCATAAAGGTGATCTGTTTATTTCTGCATTTGCAGTGAGGGAAGGTGAACCAAAAATCACACCAATGATACAGAAGGCATTTGAGAACTTGACTTCTCTAAGGAGAGAGGTACACTATGGTTTATTTAAAGCACCGGATTATGTTTAGACACATATGTTTGTGTTGTTTCTTTACTTATTTATTTTTACACTATGCCTGACCAAAAATTGCCAAGAGTGCCTGTGAGACAGAAGGGAAGTGTGACACTTCCATGAGCATCCATTAAGCTTTTTCCTCTCAAACAACTGTCCTGCTAGAGTGAAAAATACAGTATAACTGCATTAATATATTTTAATATGCTTAACAATTCAATAACTTATGGAGAAGCTATGGTGTGGATAAATGTGTTTTCCACTGACTTCAGCATTATTTTATGCTGAAATTTCTTTAGCCTTCTGACATTTGAAAGCAGCAAGTTTTATTTCTGAGAGAAATTGCCTGAGCTTACTCTATTATGATTTGACATTTACATCGCAGTCATAGCCTACAGCTCCAGCTAGGATCAAATCCCTCCTGTTCATCCCCAGACAAATGTATGGTCCCTGCTCCAGAGAATTCACATCTGAAGTCACCTACTAAGCAGCTTCAGAAAACCAGAGACTCTAAATAACAAAATATCAACGTAGTCATTTAGACAACTGCAACCCTGAGGTTATTGTTACTGACACAGAAAAGCCTGAAGGAGGAATCTCTTTGTATGCAGCCCACTTAATCTGGGTAGATGTGCTTCCTAAGTTTGACACCAACTAACACAGATGTGTTGTGTTGCCTAACATTTGGATATAGTAGTTTTTCTTGTGAACAACCATCATGCTATGATTCAGACCACTGAGAAAGGGTCCCTAATTTAGGATTCAGTTTGTTTTACTAGTACAAGACACTGATTTTGCACAGGTTCTGTTACATTTGCATGGTTGATGGTGTAATTCTTAGGTTTTCATTTCCCATTTTTAAGGGAACTTGTTAAGTGAGCATTAAGCCAGTTTCCTGAAGCCCATCAGGAGCTCTCTGTTCAGACTTCTTCCTCAGCAGCTCATCTTGTGGCACATGCAGAGAGTCTGCTCCTTTTGGCAGAATGCCCCACCTTCCTGGATCCCTTTCTCCCTCCCTCAGGAGTGTCTCCCAGGGACTCCTCTCGAGCAATATCCTAAACTGGCCAAAATCTGCCTTTGTAAAGTCCCGTGCGGTGTACTCTGCCAAGGATCAAGAACTCAATCATTTCATGATCGCTAAGCCCAATATGGCCTTTGATCACAACAGCTCCCACCAGACCTTCTCTGTAAACAGCAGGTCTACTGAGGCATCTACCCTGGTAGCCTCTCACTCACCAGCTGTGCTAGTAAGCTCTTTTCTACACATTCGAGGAACCTCCTCGATTGTTTCCTCTCTGCTGCATTGTCCTTTACAATAAATTCTCTGATGTCAAGTAAAACACATGCAGGTACCAACCGCATTACAGAGGCAGTGGGTCCTCATCTGGCAGAGCAGCAGTTTCTGGTGACCAAGCCTGTTCTAATTCTGCAGAACTGAAGTAAGACTTACTCTCTCTTACACAAGATTTAGGGACATTAACAAAAGAATTCACTCTCTGAAGCACTTTTTAAACAAAATTGAAGCTCTTGCTACTTTTTTTGGAAGCCTATCCCATACAGATGTTCTCTACAGTCTGTATTTTCAACTGTTTTCTTCAAGACTGGTGGACTGACACTATTATACACTCAGCCTGTTATTTACACTTGAAAGGACAGTGAGACCTTTCCTGATTATTTTGTGATTTCTTTGCAAACTACTTATCTGAATCCTTAAGAAAATCAAAAGACTTCTTTAAGGCTGGAGAGCTTTCACTTTAAATGCCTTGTTTAAATTAATTGCTTTCGTATGCTGCATTTGACATTCCTCCATCACTTCCTATCAGACAGAATAAAATGAAAACCCCAGATATTTTGCTCAAGTATAGATCTGAATGTTTTTCTTTCCTTTCCTTTTGGGGAGTGAGAGGAGTATGAATATTACAGTTGAATCCTACTACCTCTAAAGAAGCAAAAATTTGAGCTTAAAGGCCTAAAAAACTTACACCATGGTACTTGTGAATTTATTGACTGGAATTTCCTCTGTCTTCATCTGCAGCTACATTTGCAGATTTTCTGTTAAAGAAATGCTTTCTTATGAATTCAAATCTGAGCTAAGTTCTCGAGTTAATTTTGACTGTTACACTTGGAATACTTTGTGCAATGCTATTTAAATGCCTTTATTGCATGACTGCACATCTCTGCTGTGAAGGACTTTATTGGTTTGTTGGACATATTTCAAGTCCCATTAAAATTTATTCCAGATTTAGTTTCATCCGTTATTTTCCCACCAGTGAACGCAAACTATTTTGTTGTAGCTTTCACCGATGTTGATTTGATCAAGTTTATGCAAACAGGTCTTTGTTGCAAATCATTTGCCAATTAAGTAGCTCAAATACATCCTTATTTATTAAAAGTGGCTGCACTTTCTGCTTAGTTAGCAAGAGTGGGTGATACTAGTATGAATACAGAATGACTGAGGCCTTCAACTCTAAGCATAAGCTTCTCTGATTTGGTTTATGCTACAACCTGTATTACTCATACTAAGATCCTTTGAACTCTGAAGGTTATAGACAAACTGAGATGCCACTTCCAACTTTGTGAAACTCTGGAAAGATTTTAGGATTGATGAAGAATTCAAAACCCACTGTTACTGCCGCAGAGCTCTTGTTACTGTGTGGTCTGAAAACATTTCAAACACAACCACTGACAAAGCGTATGTGTCTGCCCTTGGCCTGGCCTGTAGACAGGACTTTCATTCAGGTAACCACCTTCCAGTGTTCTTCCACTTGCTTGCAGAAGTCTGTTGGACTCTGAATTCCTTCAAGAGATTCAGATTGTCCTGAGGATGCTGTTTCACTGATGACAGCACCCTCTCACTCACAGAAAAAGGGAAACATCAGGAGAACAACGAAAGAAAAAATCTTAATTTCTTCAGATCACATGCAAATAAATCCTTTTTTTCCCCAGTTTGCTCTTTTGAATGCAGAAAAACTCAGGTGCCTGTCAGTAAGGAAACGAGTTGTTCATTGCACTTGGCCTCTCTACTGCCACAGCTGTGATTTCACTCCACTGGGCTCTCCACGTGCCCACAGCAGTGATCCTTCTTCAGAGCTGCCATTTATCAACACTGACTGCATTACAAAGCCCTGTACCTCACTCTCTGCTTCAGGTGTTGAAAATCTACCTAAGGTGTGCGAACACGTTACTGCACTGCTTGTAAGATCTCTCAGCTGAGGTTTTTTTTGCAAAGAGATGCTGCTAATAAAGGCTTCTGCTAGCATGGTCACTCAGTTTATGAGATGCCCAGATACATCTGCACCACAACATGCATAGGTGTCCCCACACTGTGCCCCCTCAGTGCTCCCTGCATCCCACCCAGGACCCATGTCAGCTCCCCATGATCATCAGCCCCTGCCCCAGAAACACAAACCGACCGGTCTCCAGCTCCCTATAGCCCTGCCTGTCTGTCATCTCATGCCGACCTGTGGGCCCATGTCCGAGGTCAGACTCAGGCTATCCCCAGGAAGATGCCTGACACTGAAGCAGTTCCCATGCTCCATGACTCCCCTGTCTGAGCTTGTAGGCTTAATTCCAGCTCTAGTCCACTGCTTTTTTGCCATCACCAATGCAAAGCCAAGCATGCAACAAGAAGCTCACGGGGAAATATGCCCCTTGTAGTTTGTGTCAATGCAAACATCAGTAATGCTGTGAGGCACAGGCACTAGCAAACAGTCATTTAGAAAGCAACCCAAAAGTTATTCAGATATTTTGCCTAGGGTAACACGCACATACAGACCCACACTGGGGATGACCAGTCACTGTCTGGTTGCAACAGAAGCCTCCTCTGCAGAAGTGTTTTTCACTGGCTTAGCTGAGAATCCCTTAACAGTTCTGCTGGATTCTCACCACCCATCCAGCCCCTGGTCCTACGTGCTCACACCAGCATCTCCTGCCTATCTTGGCTTTGCACCAAAGACTTCCTAGAATGACTATTTCTCTATCTGAAGAAACATTTTCCACTGACTATTTAAAATTATCAGTGTGTAGTCTGGCAAATTTGAGTGTGGGAGCTGCCAGGTGACAGCCCCTTCCACAATAGCAAAGACAGATGTTGAAATAAAATGACTATTATGGTAAATCATTTGGTTTCTGTATTTTCTGTGTAAGAAAAAGCCTAATTCTTCTTGTAAAATAGCATTGGTACCCACAGCAATGTCAGGTGAGCCCTGAGAGATCAGTAAGGCCAGAAACAGGCATATCTTCTCATGGCAACCCCGATTTCTTAGCAGACACAGAGCAGGGTATTCTATCAAATAACACCAAAAAATTCAGGCCCGTGAACTTCTCTTCTGAATGTTTAGGCTCACACAGCTACACCACTAATCCTAGGATGGGAAAGCTCCATTTTCTTCTCTTCAACATGACTAAAGGTCCAATGAGAAATTTGGACACTGCAGCCTTTACTGACTTTTTGAATGATGAACCAAAACCAGCTCACATTTCTGTGATGTACCAAAGCCTACACTGCATCACAACTCATCTCATTTAATAGGCAAAGATTGAATTTCTAGTTGCCATTCCCTCATTTGTACTTTATCATCCGTTGCAGATGTGCACTATTTGCTAAAAGGAATTGCTTAAAAATACAGTTTGAGAGGAAAAGTAGTTAACTAAGAATTTTGACCCTTTGTATATGCTTAGGGAGATAAGACAAGCGTTACAGTGAAAACACTATGTGATTTTGCAAAGCCTGTGGTCAATTACTGAAACTGCTAATCATCCCTTGACAATGTTAATAATTCTTTACAGCTGCATCCCCGTGGGGTTTCCTTTGGATTAAACTTAAGTGTTTCATCCCAGAGAGGTAGAAGGCATTTAAACTCACTGGGGAGGAAACTACCAGACATGGATGGTTCAGCATTCTATATTCTGAGAGGCCTCGCCTCATGAGAGAGAAAACCTTTTCTGTAAAATAAAAATGAAATAGAATTAAGTGCAGAGCAGCAAAGCAAGATTGCTCAGTCACAAACTGATCAAAACAGCCCTGTGGCATTTAAATATTCACTGGAGTTTCTATGTCTTCAAGGCTCTTCATGTTGCAGAGATGATACAGCATTATGTAAATTTGTGGAGGTAAAAGACAATTTCCATTAGCAGCAAGGCTACTAATTTTAATCGGTTGTCTATTATGAAAGATGTACTTACTGAACAGTGAAGGTGTGTTCTAGCATGGCAGGGAAAACGTCAACGGTGTTACCGACAGAGCACTTAGTGCAGGTTGTGCACAGAGAATATTAAAAGCAGTGCTGCCATCTCTTGGCTGGTTTTGGCTGTAATAAACATGTTTTGCAGTGGTCTCTGGAAAAAACCAGCCAAAACCAAAGCACGCAGGAATGAGGGCCACAAGAAGACACTGTTTGGCAATGTCCAAATTGTACAACATGAAAGGGTCACATGTGAACACTGCCATAGGTTTCCTTACACGTGAGCCATATACAGTAGTGGATTTTTCCACACGTCTCTTCTTGCCTTTAGGGTTCTTTTACTTACTGAAAATAGATCACATCTGGAGTAGACAGAAGGGAAATGTCTGAGAGAGCACTTAGGATGTTATCTGTTAAATTGTAAGCCTAAAAGCATATGAGTCCTGCAGAGAAGATTCCTATTGGGATTCCTTTTTTTTAACTTAGAAAAAGAGAAGGGTTTTATATTCACACACACACTAATTTATTGACATACACAAGAAAGGACGTGCAATACAGGCACCCTGTAGAAATAATTCTTACCAATACCTCACATATGTTGGATCCCACCCTTTTGGCAGAATGCATAAGGCAAAACTTTCCAATTAACTGCCAGAATCGGAGTCTGCCATCACTTGCCGTGCAGATTTCAACCCCCCTGTATGCCAATAAAGGTTGTATTACATTTTCTTCCGTAGGCAGAACATAATCATGCTGCAACTGACACATTCAGACTAAATTAACACTCATTCTTAAAATAGATCGCCTTATTCAGCTAACTTTTGGTTGGGTATAAGGTTTAAAGAACTGACTCCAGTCTTAACTGCTTTTTAGAACCCTAAAGAAGAACCTGTGTTGGTCTCTTCCTTCTTACAACTCAGGTCTTTCTTATGTCCTTAGTTGGAAATCTAAAACTTGACTCAGTCACTGGTCTGTCCTAAAGTCTTAAGTAATGCTTTTTAAGGTATTGTATGTTTGCTGCAGTATTTGACCACAAAATTCAAGTACTATGTACTTTGCAAATTAGTGTTTCAACTTGACATCCAAATAGTGTTGCCTTGTGGTAAAGAAGTCACCAGAGAAGGCTCAGGGGAATCTTATTAATGTATGTGAATAACTGAAGGGAGGGTCCAAATAAGACAGAGCTAGGTGCCTTTCTGTGCTGTCCACGCACATAACAAGAGCAGTGGTGGGCACAGACTGTCTCACAGAAGGTGCTGTGTGAACATCTGGAAACACTTTCTTACTGTGGGGCTGACCAAGACTGCAATATCCTCAGAGATATTCTACAGCCTCCAGGACATGGTTATGGGCAAATGGCTCTAGGTGGCCTCATCTGAGAGTTCCCTTCCAACCTCAACTACTTACTCTCTGCTCACAACTAGGAAGAAGGGTAACTTGCACATAACACAGCATCAATGCCAAGCATCCTGCACTAACCATTGTGAGCCGATGATAATACATAGCCATCGAAATACTTGCACACATTCTTCATGGTATAAAACATTCCATCTGCATGGGAGTTACTTCTGTAGCTGAGCAGGGTGTTATGTTTGTTCATTGCAACACCTCTCAGGTCATGTCTCTACAGGCAGACACCATATTAACAAGAATGGCAATTACTACAGTGATTAATGCAGTATTGCCATTTCAGAAGTACGTAACCATGAATTTGGTAACAGCACAAGTCTCTGACAATGCTTTTGTCTGCCATTGATTTAGCTACAATATCAAACCCTGATAGTCTATCCGATGGAGCCGATAGCCTGGATCTAAGTTCTCTATTTACTTTCTGACAAGTTGCCTCTACACTCATCAGCGCAGTAACATACTGTCGCTAATGTGGCCGATGATGGAAAGGATAGTGCCGTATCACACTGTCACTTTCTTTACAAAATATTCCAGAAAGTAGAATTTTCCTGGTGGCTCCCAACCCACACATTGATACACAGCACCTAAATAATAATTCCTTTAAAAACTATTTCTATTTCAATTTATAGTAAACCATGTATCTTACTAAATCCATGAGTTGCAGCTTCACTCTTTACTACTTACATGTCATGCTGTGTCACATGAGATGCTTCTCCTCTATACTAGATATCAATTGACCTTGGGATAAAAGTCACCTCAGAAATCATTTCACTGAATGCAATTATATTTAGCAATATGTGGAAGACAAGAGACAGTTCTGATGAGAGTTTACAGCTTAACAGAGGTCCAGATTTGGGGAACTGCATTACTGCATCAGCCTAAATGATCCCACAATAACCGTCTCACACTGCACAGCTTGCAGATTTATGCACTGCGTAGCAACAAGCCAGTTTTATCACAGCTCATCCACTATCAAGTGTTTGGAAAAGATAAGAATTCATTTGCATTTTTAATGATGGGTCCGTGTCTTGACTTCTTTGCAGATGCTGCATGGACAAATACAAATTATAACTGCAAACATTCACTTCCTGTAGGCTTACTACATATATTTGAGGAATCTATTTCTTCAGTAAAGATTAAGTACTTCTATGGCATCAATTGACAAAGGTGAGTAAACTGCACAGTATTTGAAGTTACTCACAGAGGTGGTAGAAGCCCCATCCTTGGAAACATTCCAGGCCAAGCTGGAGGAGGCTCTGAAGCTAATCTAGTTGAAGATGTACCTGCTCACTGCAAGGGTTTGGACTAGATGACCTTAAATAGAACCCCCAACACAAACTTTTCTGTGATTCTATGATAATGAAAACTAACAGTGGGATGGAACTTGAGAAATCTAAGATGTCTGAAAATCCAGGCAAAGATCAGGATACAGTATATTACTAAGGTATAAACCTTGCCTCAGCATTAGCTACTTTTTAAACCACAACAGTTAAAGCCATAGAATAGATTATACAAAACTGTAGTGAAACAGAAAGCTCAGTACTAAGCAGTTAGACAAATTAATGTGTGTTTATCAGGAGTGGGCAGAGATACGTTAAGAGTTTATTGGGCTGTATATTGCTAACCAAGTATTTTTTAGCAAAGAGCACACGTGTTTCCTTAGACTTCTCTTAATTTCTAGATTTTCTTCACAAGTTAAATCTTTGTCTTCTGTTTTATATCCATTCTTCCTAACATGCAATTCTGCTTATCATTTATTATCATTTTAGTTGAATTCTCAGACATTGATGTTTTATATTAAGAAGTTGAAGTTGTTTCTCCTGAGATATTTGCATCCAAGATCATACATCAAATTCTCTCTCTCTGAAAGAGGCTTTAAGTACTTAGGCCTGTAGCTCTCCTTTAAAACCATCAAAAACTGATACAGATTATTAGAAAATTTTGATCAGATAATTAATTTACCTTTTTTCTCCCTTTCATTCACCTATTGCACTTTGCATAGCCAGTTTTATTTCTTGCTCAAATTCACATAATCTTTTCTCACCATATTTTTACAATTCTTTTTTCTATTTAACATCATTTTCTTTTTATGCTTCCCTGTATTTTAATGTCCACTCTGCATTTCCATTTCATTCAGACATGATCTGCAATGGCAAGCATGGACACAGCCTGTGTTTGAGACACATCTGTGTGTCTGTGGGAGGCAGAATATATGATTGGGTCTTCTAGGATATGCTGAGAAAATAATTTCACTGGCTCAGTGCCCTCAGCTCCACACTAAATGAAATCACAGAGCAAGTTTGTATCCTTCCATGTTTTGCCAGCAACGATTAGACAGATAGATTTTAGCTGTGATGAGGATGTTTCATTCACAGACATCTGCCACACCCTGCAAAGAAAAGAAGGAAAGAAGAAAACGCATCCAGGTGCTCTCTAGGCTGGTACTGAACTAGACTTGGAATTGCAAAACTGAAGTTCAATGGCAAAGTTCCTTTTAGCTTGGAAAACCGAATGCTTTAAACATTTTCTCCAGTCCTACACCGAATCCCCCACCCTTTAAATGTCTGTCCTGATAGCTTACCTATTCTTGGTTGCTTTTATCACTGGTGAACTTATTTCCAAATTACTTAATTTCAAATTACTTCCAAATTACTGAAGTGGAAAGTTGTTTTCTTCTTCCAGCTTCTGCATCCTTGCAGACTGATGCTGTACAGGGATGGCAGGCAATGTCCACAGTGCAGTACACAGCACTGGAAATGCTGGTATATAAACTGTTCAAAGTATTCTCTGGGCAGTGACAAGAATAGTTCCTTATTTTGGAGAAAATATTTCAATACAACATTTTAACTGTATCAGCAGTGCAATCAAAAGAAGTCTCAATGATTGTTAATGGTGTCTCATGCGTTGAATAAAATACAGACGTTATCATTTATGACAAATACCTGACATGAAAGACATGAAAAGGATGCTGGGGTCCCAAGAGCCTTTCAGGCAACTGGGACAGGACTGGTGAAGCCTCTCCCTAATACAAACCAAGAGGTTTATATAGCATTGGTCTCTGTACCCAAGAAGCTTTTTTAATTAATTCAGTTTCCTTCCTTTGTCCTTGATGATGGAGCCAAGGCTGTAGGAGGTGAAACAAGGCACTTGTGCTGTTCTTTAACTTTTTTTAGGCAGATTTTAACTAGCCCACCTTCAGACTGCAGGACTACATCTTGTTTTTTGCATTTAAATGCAGGTATTATACACAGGTACTAACTGAATTTGTTGATAAAACAGGATAAAGTTTGACATTTGGGAAAGCAGGAACTGCCACTAAATAAAATGCTCAGAGTGGCATATAACTCAGACTTTAATGGAAGGGATAAATCAACTAGTGTCTGCTCTAATATTTAATTATGTGCCCTCCAGCACAGCATCTGGGTACAAACCAGAATCCTGCTAGAAAACAAGAACCAATGTTCAGTAAACACAAGCAGTTAGAAATATGAAAATCATTTCTGGAGAAAGGAATTAGACACACTGTGAAACAATTAAAAAAGCTGGTAGCAATGATGTTTCCCAAGTAATTCTTAGCAATTCCCTTGATTATCTTCCTAACAGGCACACCCAGGAGCAGATGAACAGAACACAAATCTCTCTTTCAGACAAACAGGAGTCATGAACATTGATTTCAGCTTAGAAGAGTTCAAAACTCCTTGAAACAGTTTCATCATTTTATTGTCACAGGCTCTTTCTCCACTCCCTAATATAATGCAGTATCTCCCAATTTCAACTCAGATACAAAACAGAAAGCTGCTGTTCATTTATGTTTCACTCATTTAGGTCTTTCAAAAGAAGACCAAAAATTGTACTGAGACACTGGAAAGGAAGAAAATAATAACAGGATAATAAACAGCTTCAATCTCTTAGGTTCTTTATAGTCTGTAAAAGCTTGAGGCAGCTTAAGGATCCACACTGGATAATTGTTTTGTATGTTGTTAGTGGGGCACCCTCCAGGTCCTCAAGAGGAAGATGTTTGTTATGGTGCAAAGTGTGTTTTCCAACTGAAAATTCTGCCAGTCACTAGTCTGGAGTGTCATGTTGAGCACACAGGCTTCATCAATGATAAAGTTTTCATCGACTGGCCCAGGATAGGAGGTTAAGATAACTCCCTGTCTGATTTGTTTACTTGAAGGCACAGCCTCAAGAGCCTTCAGCACATTTGATGTCAATATTTCAGTAGTTTGGAACAGTGTCCCAAATTCCCTACTATCAGGCTAAGCTATAATTTCAGTGAAATCCACAGACTTCCAGGCCATTTTCAGTGGCTAATTTGCTACTTTGACAGACAGAGTGTCTATTGGCAGGTGACTGAGATTTGTAACGTCCACCACTAATCAACATTTACAAGCCAGCCAAAACACAAAATGGGATGACACAGTAAGCAGCATCACAAAACCTGATTACTGCTCATCATGATGGGACCTTTGTGTACGGAGAGTACTGGTCAACTGCAGTCGAACAGTCACGCATGAAATTTACTGCAGCAAATTTCTCAGCAGTGTAAGGTTGTCCTTTTTCTCTTCAATATAAACCAATCATTCCCACGATTGTCCACATGCACACATTTCACACTTCCCCTCTCTTGCAAATGTGTCCTTGAATTACTTTATTATCTCAAAAAGTTCATTTAAAAATGCTCATTCTTAAATCCATGACAATTCTGGAAGTCACTACTGACAAAAAACCTGCCTATTTCCTTTGAAGTATGTGATCTGACAAGCATGATTTTGACTTCTCTGCTGCAACTTCAAGAGCAATGATTGAGCCAGTTTTGATATCTGTTTGATTGCAACAGCAGGATTGAATCAGAAAAATTCCAGTGCAGAAACTGCTTAACTTGAAACAAATGCTATTAACTCTTATCTTTAATAAGAAACCTTAGTGTTTCTCTCCTGAATTACACAAAGTATTAAATTTGAGTTACTTTCTTTTGCTATAATTTTCATACTGGACTCTTCAAATCTTAAATGAGTCTGCAACTGCTAGCACACAAGGTTCACAATGAGTATTTAAGAGACATCATCATGGATAACCATTGGTCAAGTAACAGCAGCAACATTTGTTTCCCTTTCCAAGTCTGGGAACTAAACTGCAACCACTGAAATCAAGCAGTGTTTGCCAAAGGAAAATGCAGTCATCTCAGAAGAAAAGCTGTTCATTTTTGAAAAGGCCTCACAGAAAGATCTGGACAGACTGGATCCATGACTTGCGGCCAACTGTATGAGCTTCAGCAAACCCTAGTTCCTGCACTCACGACACAACAGCCTTACAGGCCTGAGGGAAAGTGGATGGAAAGCTGCCTGACAGAAGAAGCTGCTGTGGCCAAGAAGGCAAACAGCATCTTGGACATCAGAAATAGTGTGGCCAGCGTAAGTAGGGAAGTGATTGTCTCCCTGCACTGGTGATGCCACATCTTCAGCACTGGGTTCAGGTTTGAGCAATGCAAGGAGGACACTGAAGTGTGGGAGCAAGTCCAAAGACAGGCAACAAGGTTGGCAATGGGTGTGGAGAGCAAGTCTTGGGAGGAGCAACACAGAGAGCTAGGGCTGTTTAGTCTGAAGAGGAGAAGACTAGGGGTAGACCTTATTGCTGTCTACAATTACCTGAAAGGAGGTTGTAGAGATGAGGGCTGTTGGTCTCTTCTCACAAGTAACAAGTGATAGAACAAGAGGAAACAGCTCCAGGTTGCACCAGTGGACGTTAAGGTTGGATGTTAGGAAAAACTGCTTTATTGAAAGGGTCACCATTTCCATTGCTGGACATGTTTAAAAATCATGTCTATCTACAGTTTAGGGACATAGTTTAGTAGTCACCTTGGGACAGTTGGGTTAATGATTGTACTCAGTGATCTTAAACGTCTTTTTCCAACCCAAACAGTTCTATGGCCTGTTTTGTTAAAAAAGCAGGACAAGGGGAGAAAACTGAGTAGAAGTGACCTAGAAACCCAAACTATTAAGTTCAAAACCCAAGGGCTATAGAACTGATATGTGCAGTGGAGGGAAAGTGAATTCTGCATATTTTGTACGCATTCCATTTTTTTCCTGGTCTGGTTTCAGAAACTATTTCATAAGATCTGAGCTCAATTTTTAAACATGTGTTTGATGTCTTCAGAGAGCAGACTGGTGTCTTACTTCCTGTTTGGCTTCTTTCATTTGGGACTGCACCCAAAGAAACTCTCTTGCATTTTCTTTTTGAGTGAGCTGACGCTATCTTATCTTCAGCCATACACTGTAAACTAAATGCAAGAAGAAGCCATTGATTTTTACTCTGTCTAGTCTACTCTTTCAATTAAGATTGTATGCATACAATGCCTTACTTTAGCAAAGAGGGATTGTCCATTCTTCTGTACTTAAAGAGTTTGTCTGACTCCTCTATTTATGGAGAACTAAACCGCTACAATTCTGCTTTTGGTTTGTCTCCTAGTGTTATTAAGGGTAATAGCAACTTAGGCAGCCCTGGAAATGTCAATCCTGTAAACATCACTGTTGTTAGGAGTTAAGGAAAACAAATGAGAAGCATTTTCTTTAAACAATCAAAACCAAGGTACTGAATCACTTATTTGTTTGAACAGCTGAATACTTTCTTATTCAGAAAATATATGAAATCAATGAAATGGTTGAATTTGAATCAGGATCCAGACAGTCTATGAAAACAGCACCAATTCAAGGTGTATGTTGTGGTTTTAAAAATGAATGCTTAGAATTAATACTGTGGTAAGCACTTTTGCTACACAGCATGCCAATCAGTAATGTCTTTTGATAGTCAATAACATTTGCATAGTATCATATGTCACAACTCACAAAAATCTTACAAGCATTTTCTTTTAGATTATGTTTTCCAAGGGTTTATGAGGTGGCAGGTATTGACAAAGAGTAGGATGATGGAAAAAGCCCAAGGATTAAAACATAAGCATCTCATTGTTATAAAAATAATTATTGAAATATAAAGTTTATTAGCAATAGGTAATAATTTTCTCTACTTATATAAGGATTAGTTAAGGTTAAACGTCACTGCCAAACTAACTATGAAAAAATGTGTAAATAAAACAGGACGCTTTGTTCCTGGACAAACTAAAGTAATAGGGGAAAAAACCCAAACAAGCTAAAAAGAATCTCAACTTGAAGTGCTTCTACAAATCACTTACTGCTTAGATACCTGACAAATTCACTTAATGAATCTGTGCTCTGGTCAAAAGATTCAAAACATGATGATGTCAGAATTTTAGTTAAAAACTCATGAGGCTGCAGCTCAACTCATTTTTGCCTGCTCTCATGAGACACCCTGACAAGTCCCTGAAGCAACCATTCAGCACAGGGCACTTTTCCTCCTTTCCCTGCACCCTAAGTTCCTGTATCACACAGACATCACATTAACAGATGTGGTGTATCACTATGGAGTAAGCAGCTATGGAGAAAAGCTGTTGAAGTTGCTTTGAGCTACTGAGGAAAATCTTCCCTAATCCTGGGCTGGGAATTAGGAGCTTTCTTCCTTCATTTATTGTTTGCAGAGAAGCAGTGAGAAATTACACAAAAACTAGGGTAGCTTGCTTGAATGAAGAAACAGTAGCATTATGAAGTGCCAGTTACCAGTCAACCCACATCACAGGTAATATTAAAGCTTTCTTCTCTTTGATTGTCTAGAGCTAACAGTAGACCTTTAAATTGAAGAATAATTAAGGTTGCAGCTTGTTATTCCTGAAGTCAAGGGCAGCTTTGTTTTCCCTTGGCCTGAGCTGTGATTTAGCAATTGCTGGAAGGCACCAAGCAGCTGCACGCTAAGTAATTCAGTGGCTGATAGAGAAAACTACCATCATACAGTTTTGTGAGTCTTCAAATCTAAGGATTTTGCTGGGCAGTGCTGCTACAGATGAGGACTGGAGGCTGCAGCTGCCTTCTGTGACACCCGCAGTTGCTGCTGAAAGACAGACTGCATGGTGAGGTAGGCAGCCACAGTGGGATGTGAGTTGGTGGGAGAGAAGGAGAGCCACAGAGACCCTCGAGTAGCTATGGATGGTAGGTGATCAGAAGGGAAATACAAGATATCACAGTGCTGAGAAATATTCATAGTTGCCTATAACCTTCAGTTGGCATGAAGCAAACCCAGGTGCTAATTCCTGCTGTTCTAGACCTTACTGGTCTTATCTGGGAGCTCTGCGTAAGGAAGAGGCCCAGGGGTATTCACCTCCTCCAAATCTTCTAACAGCCTCTGGCAACAACATGATGTCTATCTGCTAATGGCAAGGCAGCTTCAGTCCAACTGAGGTTCTACTCTAATTCCTGGTTCTCAAAGCAGCTACCAGGTAATTTTGGGCATCATGCCTTTTTCTCTGGTAAGTGGCAAATGCAAAGCTGGAGTAGTGGATTCCTATAAAACAGCTGGAGCACTGTGGTGGTATCATCTCATTTTCACAGAGACTTTATCCTATATATGCATTCCAGGCCCATTATCCTGGGCAATATTTGAATCATTTGGGTGTCCTAAAATATTCAGAATCTGGATCTTTTTTTCCCCAAAATAATTGAGACTGTACATCCCTTAACAACTCTTAAGCTGCTAAAACACTATTTTCACAAATTAAAGTCAACACAATGCTCCGTATTAACTGCAATAATCCTGGAATCTGGCAGCAGTGCTTGCTTACACTCCCCATTTCACAAGAAAACTCTCCAAGTGTACGTTAAGTGGAGCAGTTGAAAAAAACCATACACACACAGAGCAGGACTGTTTTACCTTGGCATGCAAACCACGTACCATTTGGAACAAGTACACAGACAACAATTTTACAGTTACAAATAGCTTTCCTTCATGCTCTGTTTTGCCTGTGGAAAAAAAGAAAAGCCCAACTTTTCTTCCTGACAAGTACGGATTAACCTCGGTGTCAAACAAAATGGTAGTAAAATACCTTGACATTATTTTTTCCTACTCACTCCTTTCCTGTATCTAGTAATAAATAAATAAATAAACTCATGTATCAAAAATTACTGAGGCACCCATTGTAGGTCTTCAGTGAACATGAATAATTTTGAAGGAATCTTGGGTTTTACTGAAAGGGCTTCTGCTGTGTCACTGCTCTGGGCTCTTCTGCCTTTTTCTCATAACCAAAGGGCTGCAGTTACTGGAAATAGGTCCTGATGCCTGCTAAATCTCCCTTTCATCACGGAAGTTCAACGTTATCCCAAAACATTATAACCGTAAATCTCTCATTAAGGTAATTACTTAACTGCAGAGAAAGAGAATAATGAAAAAAAAAGGAGCCTTAATAGCAGCTGATGCCTTTAGCTGGGGTGAACGTGAAAATAACTTTGAAGTATAAAAAATATTTCAGTGTCTCCCTGCAGACTCCTTGCCCAATGGCTCCATTACGCACAGAAATCTTTGCATAGGTCGTTCTGCCTTGGCTCATGCAATGAGTTCCAGAAAAACATGACACTAAATTGACTCCCAGTTATGTCCTGGTCAGCAAGTGCCAGCAGAGATGTTCCACCTCCAACAGTCTGACCAGAATCCCAGAACTCTTCAGACAAGAAAGACAAGAGCCCATCAGGGAAGATGAGCCTGCTCCAGCATGGAGAAGCTACCCTATGCTTCAGCAATAGGAATGGAGAGCACTCCTCAACACTAGGTGCAGAATGAACGGTAGAGGAGATGAAGCTGCTCACAGAAATGTGAGGCACCGCAGTCAACTCACTCTGCTCTAAATGCCCACAAGCTCCTTAGAACGCCTTTCTGCAAAGCTTGTGCTGCTCCACAAAATTACCTACTACGGTGTTGGACTTGGCAGGCTAGTCCTAAAAAATTAAGACAAAGGAGCTTTCGTTTATCCCTTTGGCATTTTGTTTCAGACCACATGAATGGATGATGTCATTTGTGCTAATCCTAAGGTCAGTGTCTGTGCCAGAGCTGGTAAATTAAATGTTTGAGGTCTTGTTAACAATTTACAGACATTTTTTTTTTTGTGGGGGAGATATGTGGAGTGTAAATAAGGAGAGTGAAGGAGTCTCTGTACTAACTAACCTGAGCTTTCATGGGTCTACCTGACCTCCACGTGTCAGGAAAGTGATTAAGAGGGACACCCCACAAACACCACCTGGTTTGCCTTCTACCATTCCCATGGCAGGGAAAGGAGGAGTGGTCTCTGGATAGTGATTTTTGGTAAAAAGAAAAAATACCCCTTGATTGATAAAAGCACATCCAAGGGCCAGAAGATCTTAAAAATCTCTCCTTTAGATTTGCTCTGAGACAGGAATATGCTACTCTGCCTACAGGGAGATGAAAAAAACCTAATAACCTTGCCAGGTGATCACAGGACTCTGGATGACCCACATTACTGTCTGTGGGCCTATCCTGAGTATGAGTTGCTGATCTCTGTTCGCAGCATCACCTCAGACCTGCCTCATCACCGCAAACTTGTCTGACCTCTTCACAGAAGTTTGTGCGATCTCTTCTCTGAATCTCATTCCTGTCTCCTGCTTGGAGACTGGCCCAGGCTGGTGAGTCCTTCGTTCTGCCCCCAGCTTATTATACCCCTGTGGGCAGCCATCCCTCACTGAGGCTGGCAGTAATGCTGGAACTGGGAGTACAGACCGGATGCCCACAAAATAAAGGTCTGGCACCATGTTAGAGCTCTGCCGAGTTGGAAAGAGAATCCGAGAGCATCCTGTGAAGTGGTAAGAAATACTGTTCTGTACTGAAACACTGTAGACTTTGTAAGGGATGCTGGCAGAACAGCAAAGCAAACCCTCTCCAACAGTCATTTCAAAAGCAGAATTTATACCCCTTCAGCTCGACATTGAGCAAAAAAGAATCTCAGCTCCCTACAACTGTTTGTGGTGTGGGATGACCCCGCACGACAGGAAGAGACTGTCAGTGCACTGATCAGCTTCATCACAAAGCAAGTTTTCTGGGGATCAAATCTTAGCACTGTGACAGTTACAAAAAACTGTGTGAACAAAACCAGTGAATTACACTATCCCCATGTGAATGGCATTGAAAGAAAGGTCACACACATCAGAAAACTGAGATTTCCTCCGTCCTAAGTTTAATATCAACAAGCCCATACACTAATTTGGATAAGGAAACCAGTGTAATGCCCTATCTATGGAGTTGAAGAGAGCCCCAAAAATCCTGTCCCATACAACCAAAAGATTCAGAGTACCTTAAATTCTTAACAGTGAAACAGTTCTGTCAGATATAGAATCATCTACGGACAGGGTGGTCCTGATTCTTCACTGAGAATGCTCAAAGCTGTATCTAACATTTACTGTAGACTGGCCTTTGGAAAGTGAGCAATTCAACAAATATGCATTTTCAGGTTCTTTCTGAGTTGCCAGGTTTAGAGTTGCCCCTTAGAAGATAACATAATATGTTCTTCTCTTCCTTCTGTCAGTTCACAACTTGAAATAGGACCACACATCAAATCCTGCTCCTTGACACAGGCATCAGAACTTGCATTTCCTGCAGCAATGGTAGAAGTGCACACGTTCTCAGAGCCATGGCTTGGCAACAGAGCAGTGAAACCAGAGAAGACATGGCTCAACTGACTGTCCTTCATGCCTTCCATGGGACCACAGCTGAGCTCATCAGGCACATCCCTTACTCTACTGCAGATTCCTAAAACGAGCCACAAGCTCAGAGCCCTGCAGAAGAGCAAGTACAGCAAAACACAGCACAAGGAAGCCCAACACCCCTGAGAGTCTCATTCCTATGGGCAGGGAAGAGATGGGGATGTCAGCTAGCTCAAATCCAAGACACAGCAATCACCTAGGAGAGGTGGCCCCTGCCCTACACCGAATGCCAAGCAATTCAAGTGCTTGGCAGCAAAAAAGAATTTCTTCAAACATGGCCACAATAGATTTGGAGTTGTAATTTAACCTTTGGTTCTCCCTTTACCTTTCTTTGTCCCTTCCCCCAGACTCAGCATTTCAATAACAGCTCGCCAGAAACGGTTTTTCCTGCCATTTCAAGGCTGAATTAGCCTGGCTGTGCTTTCCATGCCCAAAGCAAAAAAACCCAGACAGGGGAGGAGCCAGTTCCCATACAGTGCCTGTCGGTTTTGGAGAGTTAAGTATTGAGTTTGAGCAGTCGTCCCTGCATCACTTCATTTGCCACAATAAGTAGCCTCAGGATGAATGAAACCATCTAAAGACGGTACATATGCCCAAGGACTTCCTCTCAACAGGCACAGCAGCGATCTTTTTCTAAAAATAAAAATAACTGCAGCTTCTCAATTAGTGAAACTTAAATGACTTGTATTTTCACATAAAACCCATTTCAATTTGCCAACAAGTTAAATTGAAATGAATCTTTTCTGATGGATAATGAAGACATATCTAAGTCAAGCAGTTCCTGTACTGATATTAAAGCCATTACTACTACCAGTCATTTAACAGGAGGAACACAAGCCCCTGTACTGTAGTCCCACCTGTAAGCTTATTTCTCTCCCCATGAATACATGTTTTGGCTTTATTCTCATCTATTACTTTTGCTGATAAACTCTTCAGCTCCTAGAAATGAAAGAGTGGGAGGCTATTGGCACAGACTGAACACCAAATTCCCTTAGGTATATCCAAAGCCTAACAGAAGCATGGATGAAATACCACTTTTCACTACACTCTAACTTACAGGCACCTTGATTTGACACAATACAATCTATTACTGCAAGCAACAGGAGCACGGAGGTCTGCATGCTTCTCCATACATGTAACATGATCAGGAACTAATCTTTGAAACTCTCTAGCATAATACAACCCAATTATTATTTTATTTAATTATTTTTTTAGTACCTTAAATGCATTATGTTTTTGAACCACTCAGTGATCTTCTGCACTGATAAAGTAAATGATAGATCTAAAGGCTGCATTCACCTTTAACCACATTCTCTGGGGAGATACAAACAGTAGCTCTGCCCCTTTGGAGAGGCTGTAGTTACCAGGGTAGAGATACAAGACTTTAGAAAAAACAAAGGTTAATTTGTTCACTCAGGTGAGAAAATAAAAAGACTTAGGAGCAAAAAATTCATCAGTTCTGACTTGTAAGGTTTAGAATATTAAATTTACCTATATTTACAACCAAGTTTTCTCTGTTCTTGACACGTAACTAATCCCAGACCCACCTGGATCTGTTCCTGTGCGACTTGGTCTAGGTGATCCTGCAGTGGCAGGGGAATTGGGCTAAATGATCTTTCAAGGTCCCTTCCGATCCCTAATGATTCTATGTTCTCTCTTCTCTCCCATCAAAGCCAGATGCTCCACTTACCCTGTGCTGCAGTCCCCAGTCCATGACATACAACAGGACTGGTTTGAGAGTGGCAGCTTTGCTTTTTTTTCAACTTTAAAGAAAAAAGAATTATGTGGAAGTGAAAGAAACTATATCACAGTACTGATGAGGCTGGAAAAGACCTTAAAAATCATCCAGTTCAACCTAAATCCAAATAAAACAAGTAAACCTATCATCTAACATCTAGAATATATATATACACACATATGTATTCAACAGGAGGAAATTCAGTTCAGTGAAAAAAGATGTAGCATGGAGGACTTTGAACCCTCAAAGCAATTGTGCTCTGCATTCAACAGTGGAGAAGGCTGTCATTATTTAAACTACTACACTGAAAGAGATTTATTCTGGCCATTGCAGAAAAAAAACAGGGTGTAGCCTCACAGGTCTGCACCCACACTCCATTTCTTTGGAAGAGTTCAACAGAGCTGTAACAGCTCTACGTAGCTGTTACTTTCTTCCCTCTTCCTTTAGAGGCCTCTAAGGGGCCTGAGATTGATGGGCTACTGGTGCATACTGTGTGTTAGCACATCAGTTCTCAGGAGGAAAAACCCCAAAGCAGATGGCACTGAGTCACTAAGGCAGCTGAGAGCAAGCTTTGAGATAAAGTTGTGCACTTGGAAATTCTTCCTGGAAAGATAACCCTGAGAGATAGAAAAAAGCCTGAAAGTTGGAAAATTTGAGTACGTTAGTCCTGAACAACAAGAAGAGGACACCTGCACTACAGAACCTTATCACAGGTCCCACAAGACTGTTGAGCATACAGCATATTTAGTCTTTCATTAAAGGATTTCCACAGCACTGTGAGTGAGAATTGCCTTAGAAACTTCTCAGATCTGTTTCCTACACCAATTGGAATGCCCATGCTCCTGCTGTTTTCCCTGCTAACAGGTATGTCAGCCAAACTGAGTACATGGTGGAAGTATTGTCACTTCCCATCATATTCATTCCTTTCACACAGCACTTCAATGACAGAAGCCCTCTGGCATGCCATACATACTGCTTTGCTGCAATTTTTGCTTCAGGATGATGAGAAATATGAACTGTCAGGGTCTGAATGTACCTTCTTTTAACTGAAGTTATGGTCTTAGCATTCTTTAATGAAAACCTGCGTTTGGTTGTACCATCAACACATTTTCTGGAATACATTGACATTTACTGACAAATTCATTGCTTTTGTTCATGTCATACAATCATAGAATCATTAATGTTGGGAGAGATCTCCAAGATCAAGTCCAAACATCAATTCAATACCATCCTACCCACTAAACCCTGTTTCCAAGCACCACACTTAGACATTTTTTGAACACCTCCAGGGACAGTGACTCCCATCTCCCTGGGCAGCTTTTTCCAATCCCTGACCACTCTGTCAGGAAAGATACTTTTCCTGATGTTCAAACTAAACCTCCCCTGGCACAACTTGAGGCCATTTCCTCTTACTCTATCAGTAGTGACTTAACAGAAGAGACAAAGCCCCACCTTCTTTGATGTTAAAATGTCTTCAATAAAAATATTATGTAGCTGTGGTACTTCTATGTACAACACTTAAATATCCACGTTCCAATGCAAAGTTCTCTACAATGAAGCAAGGAACACAAGGATCTTATACCATGGCTTCATACTGAGCCAGCCAAAGCTCAGAGCAAAACAAATGGAGAGAAGCAGGTTTAAAGCGCTGAAATTGCCTACCTAAGGATAATGTTAATGATGGTAATGATTTATCCTGTACTGCAGGGACATGGGTAATTCCATGCTGACTAAACTAAGAAAGGAAGAATTATAGTTGGCTCAGTTTTAATTCTTCAGACTTAGCTCTTTTCTTCAACTCTTTTAGGAAAAAAAACCTAATGTGCAGGTGAGAAACTCAGAAGCAAGCTGCAGAAATGGGAATGGTAACTTTGGAACTAAGGTAGGAAGCAATCCTGGGACAAAAATCATTGTGTGTCAGTAGCACATACATATACACACAGAAAGAGATCGTCTGTGCAGGGTCAGCGACCCTCCCGTGCTTTCTCTTGTCCTGATTTTGGAAAATCAGCTATGGGTGCTCACTACCCCACTGATGAAAGCCTGCAGCTGGGTTAGAGTTCAGTCCTCACAACAAGGAGAAATATGCAGACAGAGAGAAAGTTTTCTTGGGTTAGTTTTGTCTTCAACTCTTCTTGACTCTTTCTGCCATCACTACGTTGCTTCTTCAGTTGAATGCAGTTCAGAGGTGCAACCAGAAGTGTTATCCAATACTATGGGCCAGACAGGTTTCATGGGGTTCCTAGGCAGGGGGGTGATTGCACAGTGGGTCAGGAGCATGGGGCACTTGTCACATATAAACATGGGTCCTCCTTGAGGGTAGCAATATTTAGCTTCTATAGAATGTTACGTGTACAAACGCAAATGATGACCACATAAGGGGAATCTAATTTTTCCTTGTAATTCAAAAATACAGTGACTCTAAAGTTTGTGGTAGCACAACCCTTAAGCACTCTTTAGAAGCTCAGCCTTGATAATTCCTGTGCAAAGCTCCAGCACACAAACCAAGGTACTTTGATATAACCCGCAACAACCTTGCTGAGCACATTCATGCAGAGATTTTCCCTTAGAGAAAAATAATGTTGGTTTCATGATTGGTAACCATGGAAATATCAGACCAGCCAAAGTTTCAGAAGACAGGCCTGTTTATCAGATTTCACTTTCCAAATCATGCTCAATATAAGAAATATAACAAACATCAAGTGCACTCAGTTGTCCAAGCATTTTATCATGCTCATCGGACACAAACACAGTAGTACTAAACCAGGTCTGCCCTCACCACAAGCTCTCGACAAGTGCTAGATACAACTAAGGTCACAGCATCTTCCTTATTATCTTCTCCTTTCTTGAATGTTCTAACTGCACTGGGTGCTTTGTACTGTTAAACCTGGTTCACATCATTATTTGTGTGGATGATTAGCTTTCCTTCCTGGCTGATGCACTGGGATTGTGAGCAGTTACAGGGAGGGAGGAGGAAGGGCTTCCAGAAAAGGTTCTGCATAGCCAGAAAAGGTTCTGCTCAGACCCAAGCCATACTGCAGAGACATCTCATGAAAAAAACACCAAACACCGAGGAGCCTAGAGGGCTTGCACGGCATCCATTCAACCCAGAAAAGTCTCTGAAAGCTGCTAATGTACATGCAGAAGTAAACAACTTACACTGCATAAATAAAAAGGGCAGACTTGATTTTACAGCTTCCACTTTAATCTGTCTGTATATCAGCTCTGAGACTTCCCATTTCCAGAAGTAACCTGCTCTAATTAGGTAATCTTATTTCTTACAAAATGTGTATTTAGGGGATAGAACACTCTCCTGCCTTTTGGTGTGTTTATTTTAAAGCGAGGTGAGTGTATTTCCAGCAGGAAGCTCAGATTCAATCATGAGCCGAGCAGCGTTTTAATATGGTATTTTAAGTAATTTCTTTTCTCTTAGTGAGGTCGATTGGAAAAAAAGCAGGAAAGGTGAAATGCAGACAGAAATTCAGTTTCTATTTGCATTATTTGCTAAGGATAGACAGACAAATCACACCAAATAAAATTAAGACAGCCAAATACACGAGCAGAGTTTACCCATTTACCGGGGAAGTCCTCCACAGGGTATCTGAACACATTTGTAACCTGCTACAAAAAAAGCACCCCACAAGATCTGGGGAATTCCACTACTTTTTTTGAACAATGAATCCTCAGCAGTGTGATTTCTTAACTAGCAGCAACAGTGACAATCTTCTCCTAATAAGCTTCCACGCTTCTCCTTCAGGCTGTAATTTCACATTGTACTTAATTCAATCTAACAGCAAGTGGGGGTGGGAGGGGGTGGACCTGCTTTCTCCCTGCTTTTCTGTCTCTTCCCTTGTGTTAAATTTAGCAGGTTCTGCAACTCTACCCCGACTCCAACCAGTTTGCTGATCTGAGGGGAAAACTCTCAGGTTTTCGTGAGTTTGCTTTCCCTCCAGGCAGGGAAGATTTACTATGACAAGTTAAACTCAGAAGAGGAAGCAGAAGGAGCAAAGAAAAAGTGATGTGAACATGAGAGGGCTGTAACTTCGTTCAGTGGGAGCTGTTAGACCACACTACATAGAGGATTAACTCCTGTCCCAAGGCTGCAGCTGTGTAACTCTTTCAATCTGAAGCAGCAGTGTGATTTAGAACTGAATCTTTGAAGTAATGGCCCTACTGAATGTTGGTTCAGTTTGCAGAATAGGCAACCTGGATCCTATTAGAGGGAAACTTATCTGAGAAGGCTGTTTCAGAGGCACATTCACATGCCATTCAAAAGGCTCTTGAATGGTTTAGGGGTTTGGAGCTACGCCCTAGTACTTCTCATACTGCACTTCAATGTATGGACTGACTGGGTGCTGCATTCTCTTCTTGAAAATGGAAGTCCAGGTCTTGAAAGTCCATAAACAATCACCAGTCTTTGGTGAAAGCAAAGTAGACACACATGTATTGCACAGAGCCTTAACTCATTTTCATGTAGGAAAAAAGCACTGAGCTTTCCACTCATCTGAATACTCAAACCTCAAACCCAAGGCCACCATATGGGAGAGTCCACAATGAGACTGAAGTCTTCAGCACAGCTGAACTCCACAGAAGACTGCTGTACGGAAACACTTAGGGACACATGTTTGGTTTGCACTATGCCAAGGCTCCAAGGAATTTATCAGACCAGCACGGTGGTGGTAATGGATTCACCAACAGTTCCCAAAACAGTGATGTAATTGATCAGGTCCAGAAGCCATCTAGGGGCTTCAGTCATGGCCTTCAGGACATACAGCTGGGGACTGGAGTGAAGACAAGCGATATGCAGGCCCAAATGGTCTATCCAGGAGAAAAACTACGGATAACATGTCCAAAGTCCACCCAGATGACAGGGACTGGAGACAAGGCTACTCACCACTGAGTGTTTAATGTCCATCCAGGCCATGGGACTGGAAACCTACAAAATAGCTCTGTGCCCCCAGGACAGTGACATTTGGTCTCAGTGTCATACATTTCCCTGATGAAGACAGTCCACAGGCTAGACAGGGGAAGTTTTCTAGAAACCTGGCAATTACTAGGACACGGTTCTGCAAACTGGCCTTGCAGGTGGGGGCAGGGATACCTACAGTCTTCGTTTATTACCATTGGCCCTTGCATGCCTCACCAGTCCTGCACTGACAAAAGACAAAGAATGCTATCACAGGTAACTGCAATGACTCTGGGCAAGGTAATGAAATGGAAACGACATTAAAGATACCAGCGTACAGCAATGGAATGTTAACACATTTATTTCAAGCACAACCTGCCTACACATTTATATAGGAACATAAGCAAACTGAAAAGCAAGCTCTGTGTTACTGTCACTCTCACACCCAGTCTGCACATGCAGTCAGATCTCACAGAGAACAAAGATACTGTCAGTTGGGTGCAACACACAGTAAAAGCAGACAGTGCTCATCTGTCAGGGGAGCAGTGTACACTTGCTATAGGTAAAACACTGGAATACACCCGTAAAGGCTGTTCAGGTCTCATTATTTCAGAGAACATTGAAGTACTTGCCATTAAATAACTCCCTGCCTTTTCATTCAATAAAATTCTTCTCCTTTAAAAGTACTCTCTAAAGATGTCTGTTAAGACTTCATATCTATGCCAAGCAGCTTCCACTGAAAAGTGATCTTTCCCTGGGACTATTTACATCTTATTAGAAAGTTGTCCCACACAGAAGGGAGCAACAATCAGTGCCTTGTTACAGTACAGTACAGGAGCTGTCACCGACAAGCACAACTTACAAGTGTTAAGTGCAAAACAGAGATTAAAAGAATGAGTAAGTGAAATGAGAACCAAAACCCACAGTTAGTATTCTTAGCAGAGTTTGAAGTTAGGGGAGAATTTAGTACTTTGGGGATCACAAGCACCAGTTTAACACAGAAAGGAGTGTTTCAAAGCCTGTGGACCTAGGAGTACTGTCAAACTGCTGTGACCAACTGCAACCAAACCAGCAGTTACAACGAGACAGGACCTTGTACCACAACCTCACACACTTTGGCTTCCAAGATGGAAAGAAACTTGTCTGAACAAACAGTGATGGTGGTACAAGTAGACATGCAGAATTCCACATTTGGACAACTGATGGACAGGTTCACTGAGACACAGAACTCTGCAGTATAAACACAGCCAGTCACTACTGAAAGCTGCAAGTGGTGATCACTCTATTCCTTCATCAGAGTAGCACTTCAGTGTGCAGTTTGCAGTCAGTGTGCTCAGACTCTGCATAATAACAAAGTCAAGTCATTTTAATCTTGATTCTCCCTACATTTCTTCTTTTAAAACTTCATCACTATGTAGAAAACACAATGCAGTTGAAAATGGCATTTGAATGCATTTGGAACCAAATTCAAAAAGTAACAAATGCCAATTCAGATCCCCTATTTCCCACAAAAGTCTGTTTGTCCCCAATGTGTTTGAATTTTTTTCCTTAACACTAATAGTTTTGCTTCTCAATGCCAACAAAAAGGCCATAAAGATGACAGTGGAAGAGCTGAGAGAAGTCACACTGATGTGCAGTGTCCTGTCAAACAAGCAAAGGAACTTGTTTGCACATCCATTGAGCCTTCTCTCTCTGCCTATTTCTGTCACCGCAAGCTTTCCGCTCAAAGAGAATGGGCCATAATTTTCTGAGCAGTAGTTGACAGTGAATCTTCCCTATCATGTTGTCATACTGCAAACCCACAGACCCAAAGGTCCTAGTTTTAGAAAGGCTCCAACAAAAAAAAAAGAGGAGGTATCACAGTGTGACAATCTTGGCAGAGGGCTCATGCCACAGAAGAGAATGGATGCCTTGGCAGAACTGAATGCTTCATTCAGCCCATAAAATCTTCCCTTCCTCCACGCAAATAAAGCTGCTTGCTTTTTGGTGGTTTTTTTCCATTCTCCTGCTGTGGGACCATATAACCAAATAATTCAAAGGAAATCAACTTGTTTCCATTGGTTACAGCATCTAGGTCTCATCATTTTAAAGAGAAGCATGACAACTCACCGGGGGAAGTAAAACTGCAATCTGTATCTCTGTACAATTTGTGTTATGAAAAGCAATTAAGGTCCGACCTTTTCAATGTAAAAATGATCCAGTAGAAAATGACCTTGGATTTCTGCTTGGAAATTCTTCAAAATCCTGTTCCAATAGATTTTCAAGGGGGTGAAGTTCTAGAAAAGAGAATCTGTAATCTAATCCAATCATGGAAATTTAGCTGTGGTTGTGTTTGTCTTTTAAAAGCTCTGCATTCTCTTGCAGTTCCATCTCAAGAGAGGAACCAAGGTCAAGTGGGAAAGTAGGGTTGTCTTGAGAGTAGCTTCTAATCATTGCATTGTAAGTCAAAACAGCCAAAGCTAAGCTAGTGAAAATTAACATAAAAATAAATCTGCAGAATGTACTTTTAACCACACCTTCATTATCTTTAGTTTCACTTCCATGAGGAAGATGCAATAGCTCCACCAGCATTTAAATAGGCAAAATCTAAGGTCATTTTATAGGCTCTTTACCCCAGAATTACCTTTGAAATCAATGAGAGGTCAGTGTATTAAAGACTTGTCTCTTACACTGAAAGGCCTCTTATCTGCTTACATGTTACACTGCACAGTATCCCCTCTTTGAGATGTGGCTGCAGGAAGATCAAACATCTGTGGAAATGCATTTTGGTTTGGTTGGGGTTTTTTTCAACAGATTAATTGCAAAATTTAGCAACATCATCCAAAGGGAGGACAGCGAGCACTTGCCATTGAAATGGATAAAACATCAGCTGCAGTTAACTTCATGCATTTGCATATAATGTTCTTTTGAGAGTTAATGCCATGAAACACAGCAGGTAATATTACTGACAGACCTTCCTAGACATACTTTAGTCACTCAGACTGCAAGCATCTCTGAAAGCATTATCTTTACTACCTCTAGTCATGCAGCTCCAGATTGTAAACCTGGGGACCATTCCCAAAGGAATGGTAGCAGAACATACAGAAGGGTGTAGATGTTTTCCACAATTGTGAAGTGGTGATAAAGCATAAGGACACAAAGTAATTGATTATTCCTGCAGAAGCAGAGTGAGATGCTGTCAAAGTCAAAAGATAGACAAGGATTCTAATTTAACTGAAGACAGCAGATCTTTAAGTATCTTACCTGTTCTTACATCAGCTGAGAACCAGAAATTATCAAGAAAGAAAAAAACCTCTCAGTCCTTTTAGACACACTGTGTTTTTCAGTGAGGATTAAGTGGTAAGGAATTACTGTTATTAAGGCTTCAGGGCCCTTGCCTCTAGAAACCCCAGTAAAATACATTATTTATCTTGTTGGGCCTTCCAGGTTGGCAAACTAACAGCATCCTATGGAATAGATCACTGCATGTCAAAAACCTTACACCTTTTACAATTGGTAAAAGAGAAAATGAGGGAGAAATGGAACAGCTATAAATGTGACAAGAAGCTAAATCAGAAGCGAAACATTAAGAAAAACATAGAATAAGTAGAAAATCTTAGATTGTAAGAAGGTCAGAAAACTACATTAAGAATATCCATTAATGTTTTACACAAAAAATAATTGCCTAGTGCATTAACTACAATTCTTCCTTGTTTAGACCATCGGCTATGGCGAGTAAGAAGCAAAATGTCAGCTCAGAGCCGGAACACATATATGTCTGCTGGGGGGTTGGAATGAAGGAATATATATATATGCGACTACAGCACCAGAGCAAGAAGATTCTGCTTGACACAAAGTCGTTTTGGTTTGTCTGTCTTGACATAACCAGTCCTATTCAATTAGCAACTGCCTCTGAGTAAGAGTGCATCCTACAACACACACTGAACAGGGAACATGTCTCTCAGTTTCTTCAACAAAAGATACTCACTGCTACATTCACGCGTGAATTTGAGCCACTTGAACTCTGAACAGCAGAACCGTAACATGAACCCAACTATTCTCTGTGTACAGTTTGAACAAGGAAAGCCAAATAAACCTTTTAAATCCTGTCTTAGTCATTGGATTAGATTAAGACTATTTAGCATTATTATGCTTAGCATCACTTAATACAGTCACTCTAAATAAAGTCAAAAATGAAAAAGGTAATAGATACCAAAAAGTGCACCCCAGGCTTGTTGTGCTCTTTAATAACTCGTTATTGTAAAAGCAGTCGCGTGAACTAATCCAGCATTAAACCATAAAACTGTATATTAAAGTCTTTCTAAATGACTAGACCAAACACTCTTCACTGCGTATAGCCTGCATTATTTAAACACAACAAAAGGCATCCATAAACTAGCTTTTTAGCAAATACTTTAAATGATCAAAATTTAACAAGGATTATACTGGGCATTGTGACAGGGCTTCCCTTAATTCATCAAGGAATAAAAACCACACTTATTCAAAACACAGCTGATGTTAGGAGGTTTGTGTGACAGATCCTCTGAATAACGTGAACAAGGGCATTTCCTGTAACTACATCAATGTTTTCAATTCTGCTGTTGGGGTCTTTTTTAAAGTTGAATATAAAGTGTCATTTAAATGCATTGCAAGGGAATATGGCAGCGTTTCATCAGTACCTGCTGCAGACACAGATTAATCTTGAAGCACTTGTGTGTTAACTCTGCCACTAAAATACACTTAGAGGCATTCATGGATTTTATTTTGATTCTGTTCTTTTGTCTGCAATATGGATCAGTAAAGACAAAAGCAATTTAAGTGAAAACCTATGTAAAAATAAAAGCATTTCACAGGTGCTGAGACTGTATGGGAATTTTTTAGTAAAATTAGTTGCAGCAATGCTTACATGGATTTGAATAACAGTTAAGAATCAGAACAAAACTGAGTTGCAGTAGACTCAGATTCCTGGAGTGGTAAGGAGGGTAACACAATCTTTTCCTGTTTCTACAACTTCTGATGGGAGCCAAAAATAGACTCAAGCAAGGTAAAGGCCTTAAAAAGTCTTTAATTTCAAATGTAGATGTTAAGATAATCAATGTTGCCTTCTTAATTATAGTGCTAAATGGAAGCACTGGAGGGAAAGAAGTCAAGAGGAAGGGAAGAGATAAGAGGTGGCACCATTCTTGCGACATTTATCTGTTTTCTTAAGCAAGAAGAAAAACTTGAGAAACGTACAGTGCTACTACAGAAGACATTTCACACTGACGTACATCATTTGCTGCAGTAACTACACCTCCCTTTGTAATAGCAGATTTTTAAACACACATCCCTTGTCCTCATTTCTTCAACAGGTATAAAACATGAGCTGGACAGAGAAGAGTTGAGAGCTTTTTGCAAAAGATTTTCATATATGAAGTAACATTTTTAAATCCCCAAGAAATAAAAAGCAATATATTGTGATGTAATGTATTAAGCCGACTAAGATAGAAAGTGAAAGTGATGATTACTTTGAATCATTAATAGGGTCTTCTGTTCTCACCAGCATCTCGCAATGATTATTTCCTATACATTCATCAATTTACATACACTACATTTAATTGACATACTATTCGGCCACAAACTCCCACAGGTCTGCCAGAGCTTTCAGTTAATCAGCTAGAAGGGAGAAATCGGATAGCTGAACTACAAAGCACTGATTATAATTGCATCAGTCATATGGGTGCAATACGGAAAATTCCTGTGATGTTCTGCAGTGCTTCAACTACAAGTGACTCAATATAGACTAACGTTTACAGATCGATGTTGAAATGCTGGTTTTCTATTAGGTTAAAGCAGCCAAATGGGTTTAGATTAAATGTTCCTTACAAATTGGTTTTTACAACAAACAAATTTGATTATGAGTAATACAGAAGTGGAAAGGAATGACTGTGTTATAGATTGCCAGGATGAATGGACTAGGCTTTTCTCAGTGGTAGCCAGGAATTTTGAGGGAAGAATGTCATTGCTCTGAAACTAGTTGAAGCCTTCACCTTGACGTCACATGTTGGGGATGTAGAACTGAATCTAAGCCTTGAAGAAAGTATTTTTATCTGAGTTAAAAATATTTATTTCATGATAGGCACTGGCTCAGAATACTATTAATGAATTCAGTTTAAAAAAATCAGTAGGTAGAACTGGAACCTTTCAGGTAACTTTCACATGATATCTTAGATAATGCAAACTTCACAATGTGCTTAGTTTGATCCTAATCCTACTGCAGCTACATATATTTTTGATCCTATCCTATTGCAGTCACCTTTGTGATAACATTTATAGCAAAGACTTTCAAAATAAAATGTGTAAGTAAACTTCTAATGAAAAAAACATCAACAAACCAAGTAGTTAAACTTTTTCTAGTTAATTCAAGGTAACAGAACAGATATAAATGTGAAAGTTGTAGTCTACCTTCCTTCTTTACACCTGGGGAGTTGGGGGACTTTGCTTTACAGAGAGTAAAGAATTAGGGAGCAGATGTGCAAGAGCCTTTTTAAAAAAAAATGTGTGCAGATGAGCAGCATGGAGTAACAGAATAAAAATGAGAGGTAAAGACAGGAGGCAGCAGGGTTTTTCTTCACAGTTAACAGCAACTGATGGTACATCTCCTATGAGTTGAAAGCTTGAGGTATTTAAAGGGCCCTTTAAGCTTAATATAACAAAATCTGTAAAATCTCCCTTGATTCCTTCCTTCTTTGCTTAATGCAAAAGTGATAGTCATTTGCTAGGGAAAAAGTAGCCAGGATGAGGGTTTGGCAGGAGGTGTTAGTGACTGTTCCTCTATCCGCATTTGATGAAGGGTGACCAGGACTTGCTAGGAGGGTGCTGAGAGCAGGTGCTAAGGGCTTTATTCTGACAAACTGCAGTGTTCAGTGGGCTAAGCAGAATACAAACGTAGGCAATGGAGAAGAAGATACCAAGAGAGGATGCTCAACACAGAAATCAGGGTCACCTACAAAATCTCAGATGTGAGAAGCAGAAGGTAGGGAAGGTGAAGGGAGAGAAGCTGTATGCCCAACTGCAGTATTTCTTTCTTTGTCAAGATAAAATTCAATACATTTCTTTAAGAAACAGCAACAAGGCTTTGCCTTCCTGTGTGGAACAACAAAATAAAATAACCCCAAAACAACTGGTTGTCTGGAGCTTTGGGAAGCCTTCAGCTGACTGCATTTTTACTTACACCTTGTACAACTGCTTTGTTCCCCTATCTCAGTTTCATGACTGCTTCATTTCTAAACTGCTCTGGGGTTGCATCATGTTTGTGCAGAGGAACTCTGCTGTCTACAGAAAAAGTGAAGAATTGCTTCTTTGAATCACTTTGATTACCCTACTTCTGTTTCAGTGTTTGATGTCAGTTGTTCATGGCCACTAAATACTGACAGTATGTTACAGAATTTTTTCTCAGCTGCAAACCAACTACCTGGTTGATATCTAGTACCTTTAACCTACGAGCAGTAAGGACACAAAATGGACTTTCTTGGACAGGTATTATCAAACTTTACTGCAAACACTCCAAATTCAAAAACCTGTAATAGCAAAGCACTCCCCCTTCGTATTATCCTCAACCTTGTCTTCCTTCAAACCTATCTAAAAACCTCTCAACACCTCATAAGCAAGGCTGGGGATAAAAAGAAAGTTGATGAATTATTAAAGCTGAGCCCAGCACGGTATCAACAAAAGGAGAACTAGAAGGGCTATAGCGAAATAGACTTGTCATTCGTGTCCTATTCTTGATGGATATTCTACATGTCCTTAAGCTTCAAATGATAGTTTGTATGGTCTCCTTAGGTGACCTATTACAGTGCTTATTTGTCCTTACTGGCAATGGCAAACTGTATTGCTCTAATTTTTCATCAAAAGGCTTTCATCCAAAGTAGTCTGAACACAGCACCTCACTCTCAGAGATAACCAAGTTTTGCATTAACAACAGCTTATTTCCTAAAATTCTAAGTTTATCTGCTGCAGAACTGCGAACTGGTTAGTCCCCTGCAGAGGATCAACAAGACAAATTGCTTTTCCTGATGGGCCTCATTTTGGAGAACCAGCACAAAGCCCCTGCTTACATTTTATTAATGCAAACGCAGAGAAATTTTACAACAGTTTACTTCACCTCATTTCCTTGGTTTTGTATCAACTGATTCTCTCACTTTTTTTTAGCTGTCTCCCTAAGCACTGGCCTTTCATACAGTCAGTACTGACAAGCACAAACTTAATTTTGCATTAGGTTTCTCTGAATGAGCAGATCAGAAGTCTGACATTTAAACAGTCAGCAGGCACAATATAACTAACTACTACTACTCCCACCATTAACATGAATTATGCCAGCTGTTCCAGTTATAATTTATTTCATATAATGAATATTTTCTTCAAATCTTCCTTTTCTTCATAGTGGTCTCAGACTACTTCATTGATGAAGCCTAATAGGAGAGAGTGCATCTAGTTTCAAGTTTCTACATCTCAAAGATCAATAGAAAGTAAGCACCAGGTGAAATGGGAACATTGAAAATACTATCCCAGTATTTCTGCGATCTCCTTATCTTGCTTTTAAAACATAAAAACATATTCTCTGACAGAAACACTCTTACATGTGATCGTACACATGACATCAACTACTGAGGTCAAACTGGCATATAAAATTTGATTTGGTGCACTGTAATAGCACAAGAAGCAGAATCTTTCCATCCCACTTCTTGACAACCTCTTGTATTGCTCAGAAGTCTTGTTTCTAAGCAAAGATGTCAGAAGTAGCTAAGTGCACATCAGCTGCCTGATTTTCAGAGGTGTTGTATTCCAGCTATTACCTAGTTACATCATCCATCAGCAGGCAACACAACACCTAGCAAGTCACCAACTCTGTTTGTAGTAGGTAAGTCAATTATTCAAGAAGATAGGGGGGATCCCTAAATGACTTAGCTAAACTATAGACTGAGAACAGACAGGAAGAAAACACCACTTTAATATAAAGGGGTCAAGCAATCAAACTATTATTTATTCTTAGCTGCTGGTCACACAAAGTCTGCTTCAGGCTCCTCTAAGATTATCCAAATAAGCTCCGACAGGATTTCCAAGGTGACAAAAATACCACCTGTTCAGCTTTTTTGTAAGAAAAATATCTCTTGCTTTATTTTGCCATGAGTTGGTTTTAGGTTGTTTTTTTTCTTGGGGGACATTTAAAGGCTCGTTATTTTAAATGTATACTTTCTAGAGAGGGCAAAGAACTCAAATAATAAAAAGACTGAGGAGATTGTTACAGTGTAAGAAATATGTGTGCTTTTCCCCACCATTATGAACTAATTGAATGTTTCCTTCCAGCTCACTCCATTGTCTTGCTGACAGTAACACGGTGATTCAACAAAGCAGCTGGCTTCCCAGTAAATAATGTCTTCTTTCTCTCTACTACTTTGAAGCCTACATCATTACCAGAATGTCTAATAACACATAATAAGATCCATACAAGATCTGAAAATATGTCAGGTAGTATCATGCTTACAAAACATTTCCTGTCAGCGTGGCCAGTTCTGAGTTACCCCAACCCATCACTTCACTATGTGCATGGCCCCACCTTTCACTGTAGCTTTCTTACTCAGGACTCTACATCAATCTTGTACCTGTTCAGGGTTTTAAACTGAACTTCTATCAAATAAGACGCAGTATAGACATGAATCAAATGGTACAAGCAAATATCAAAGGTCCAGTGCTACATTATTCTTCACCCACTCTGAGGCACTCTGGGATGCTGCTTGCAGAGTAAGAAGTGCATTTTTTAAGAGATTCTCCTTCTCTTTACCATTCCCAAGCTCTAGTTTGCATTAAGAAGTGGCCTCAAGCCACACTAATGAATTGCTTTCAGCGAGTTAACCTGGAAGAGGCTGTCCAGGAGCCTAGCTCTACTTCAACAACATTTGTCAGGCTGATCCATGGGACCAAACTAAAGTCTGTTATCAGTCCCCTCAAAATGTTTTCTGATATGGATGCTGCATTCTTAGAACCATGTTTCCTTCTGCTGAGACCCAAGAACTACGCTGCCCTCATGCTAACGCAGACACAGCTAGAAGCTGATAAGGTTTGAATAAAGAATGTCTCCTTTCTACAGTTTCTCATTTGACTCAGGTTATGTTCTAAACAATTGTTTGTATTTACCACAGCTGCTTCCCGAGGAATCCACATAAAGGTTCTGAGAAAGTGTCAAACTCTATATGCTATAGTTACACCTCTTCTGCTGCTGGCAGTTCCTCTTAAACAAATCTCTAAGAAAAAATGTGTTGACTAGAAGATAGCAAGTTCACTGCAGATTTTGGGAAACTTATTAACCTCACTTTCATTACAAAAAAAACCTTTTAAGATGTTCTTGATTACCAAAGAGAAATACTAAGGGAAATAATTTCTGGTGGTTTATCATAAACCTTCATAACTAAAGAAGAAATCAGGTCTAAAGACACTCTGTCCTTAGCATGTTCTGCTGCTGCTCACACCTTCAAAAACCTGCTTGCTTTTATTGCCATTTTTAATTTTACTTCAGATAAAATTTTGTATTAGCTCAGGTGACAGAAATGAATCCCAACATAACTTGTTAAGCTTTACACAGTCCACCATGAGGATGAGCAACAGCATATGACAAAACTTTAGTCTTAAGAAGCTTGTGAATTACTGAGCAAACACCCATTCCAGAATGAGATGATATATTGAGCTACAGCCCTTGCTGTCAAAAGTTTAGTCCAAATCTTCTATGTCGACTGGTGAAACGCCACTCTTCAAGAATGTAACTTTTTTAAAATCTGACCAAATTTCCAGAATATATTGACTATTAACATCATGCTACTGGCTTATTTTTAACAAAAACCAAGTACAAAAATTACACTTGTAGTTGTTATTATTATTTATAATTACACAACTATAAAACACCAATCATTTTATTTCTGTTCTGAAAAAATGTGCTTTTTAAAAAAATAATTACTTTCTAATTTTTATTTCATTAAAAGGGGTTGGTGTTTCTGTTCTGAACTCAGAAGATTGCCAATAGCCCTTGCAGAAAGCACTGTATCCAAAGCAAAGTAAACAAATTTAACACATTTGATTGTATGTTGACTGAATGCAGGCAAACAGTTTTCCACTAATGATGGTGTATATATTTTGCTTGGAAGCCTCATTATATCTTAAATGTGACTGTTGATCAAAGTGTTTGCTTACAAACAATGACTCTGCTCTTGTAATATAATAGAAACATGCATTTTTCTTCTGGCTCGTATTTCGCTCACAAGCCCACACTAACTGTATTTTTCAACTTTATTTTTGCAATGCACAGGCAAAAGCAAACAATACGCTGAATTTTCCTTCTTGAAAAGTTGTAGAAAAGGTCAATCAATAATTCTAATAAAACTACTAACATAATTATTTTCCTAGTATTGAAGTGGAAATAATAACAAAAAACACCAAAAAACACAGATGGGAAGGGGCAATCATGTTTTCATGCCTCTAAGGATGGAAACCTCACAACCTCTCAGTACAACCTACTCCTTCAGTTAACGAAACTGACAGTGAAAAATGGTCTCCTTACATCTAGTCAGAATTTTCCATACTCCAAAGTGCATCAACACATCTCTGAGAACAGTCTCATCCTGTCTTCTCTATGCCCTCCTATTACCTGGTTCTAGACAGAAGATAGACCCCTCCTGGTCCTACTCTTCTTACAGCCAAATCACCTTGTTCCCTCAGCTGCTTGAAAGCACCATGTGATCTCAAGTCTCCAACATCCTTAGTAGTCCTGCAATAAGCTTGCTCCAGCATGCTGATGTCTTTCTTGTACTGGGGAACCCAAACTGGATAAGCTGCTGGCCTTTGCTGCAAGGATACACTGATGAGATGTTCCATTTGTTGTTGAACAGGTTCTGCAGGTCCTTTTCTATAAAGCTATTTTCTCTGCAGGCAGCCCCTGGCTGGGCTGTCATATGGGGTTATTCCATCCTAGAAGCAGATATTTGCATTTGCCTTCATTTATAAATCAACTACATAAAGTTCCATGCAGCCTACTTCTCGAGTCTGTGCAGCTTTGGGCTGGAGCACCCTCACCTCTACTGAGCTACTGGATGTGTCAACCCTTATTACTAAATATCTACAAATACTATTAGGCTACTTATTGCAGAAGTACATATAAGTTAGATCTAACATCCAGCATGGTATCAGTAATAGGGTATAAAAGAAATACCCATCTCAAGACACCAACAATAATGAAAGCATATACAAAGCAGGTAAGTTTCCTGAGCAAGTCAGTAAATTTGATTCCATTTTTGCTACCTGTAAAATACAAAAAACTTTAGAATGTTGCTTAGGACACTCACCAATACCAGTCCTCTCAGGACACTTTCAAAGTCAATCATTTCTACTCACTCAGTAGGGAGGTTGAAATTGAGAACACTTCTATTACCTGACCAATTTACAAACTACATGTGCAAAGAAAAAGAGTTGGCTCTAAACTTGAGCTATCCTCCCAAGCTCCAAAAGTAACACTGCATAAAAAAATAAGTAAATAAACATAAGTTGCTTGCATAAAGCTGTGATTAAAAACATGAAACAGAAACTTTATAAAAGTTTTAAGGATTTACTAACGAGTATGTACAATTCTTCAATGAAGTTCAAAAGCCACTTGTTTGGGTAAAGGCACAGATTCCACACACGCTATGTGTGTGTACATGCAGTCTCTAGCCTAGCTTGTTCAGTCTTTCCCCTTCGTGGCACTGAATGGCATCTTTTTTTATAAAAACACAACATGTTTTATAAAACGAGACATGACAAAATGCAGCTGAGTCTTCAAATTGCCTCAGAGATTGTGTTCTTGTCTCTGGAAGCTAAAAATCAACCCTCCCATCAGCTTCTGTTTTGAGAAACGACATGATGTAATGAGAAATTCAGAAATTTGCAATAGATTAATATGTGCTTAAAAGTATGAGGGAATGAAAATATCAAAGATATGCAGGCATCTAACTGCCCTCTGTACAAAAGGGAGATAAAGCCTGATAGAATAAGCACCTTGGCCAGACATAGAGCAGTTCAGATCTGGGCTTAGCAACTCATGCACTGTGTGATAACATTTTAATACCCCGCAGGCTGAGTAATGTACTACTCAAGTCTGCCAACATGGTAAGACCATGACCTCGTTTTATCTTACTTCACAGTCTAAGCATTTGATTTAGCCTCATCAGGAGTCATTAATTTCCCCCTTTGATTCACAGCCCAGAACCTGTTCCTGAAGAGAAGGCATTCAAGTCCCTTTGGTTCAATTCCTACTCTCCTAACCTTCTTCAAAATGACCACTGATTGAGGTCAGGCCTGATGGGGCTCTGAGCAGTCTGTTCCAGTCAGAGATGTCCCTGGTTGTTGTAGGGGTGCTGGACTAGATAACCTGTAGGAGTTCCTTCCAACCCAACACATTCTATGATTCATTCTATCACATGACAAAGAAAACTTACTTTGGGTATGCTGTTGGAGTCCAGCTGTGAGACAGGGAGGAACAGAAAGGATGAACAGTATTCAAGCTGAGCTGTTTCTCCAAATGCCCCTAATTATTTCTTCAAGGTTAGCAAACAGTCCTGTGGAAGAGCTGAGCATTTGTGTTCCTTCAGCTGAGAAAGACCTGTCACAGTCACAGCTTTGGACAGAGCAATCAGTTCTGGGTAACTCACTCTCTTCTGATCAAACTGGCACAGCTATAGGTATCAAATGCCAGATTCCTTCTGGCTATTGAGATCTGCCTTTCACTAGGCTTGACCAGTTTAAGCTATGGAGATACACCTGCATAAGAGACAGCAATTCCCAGTATGGATCTAGGCTGCTTAATTCTGTGCAGAGTTGCATTGTGCTGTGCAAATTCACCCCACAAATTCTGGATCCAAATCTCTGTGACCAGAAAAGTTTACAGACAAGTCTAGCCCAGCTGAATATACAACTCCTTATGGGCTAAGTGCAAATACCCAAGATGAATAGAGAGAGCAAAACTGAAGGCAGAAGCAATAGCCCTCTACCATGTACCTATAAACCTGGTTTCAGAGGCACAAGGAAGATTCCATGAAACTACTTTCTCAAGAAGATAATGTTGTGGGCAATTTTCCTGCTATGTCCACACAGGTAACAACTATTAACAAAGAAAATTCCTTCTAGATGTTTTAAGTGAATGAAAGTAAATAAATTATAATCTAACCTCCCAATATTAAAATATGCTGATTACAATCAGTCCAGTTTGACTTTTTCTTGATAAGGAAAAGCATCCGAATAATCAACCTAAGTGCCATCAAACAACAGTCACATCACTGAGGGAAGTACATTTGCTTCTACTGGAGACTTACAGGTAGGATTTCACTTTGAATAATGACTATTTAGAATAAATGCAATCAATTTAAAGTTTGTTTTTAAAAGCTCTTTATCAATAAAAGCCTAGCACTGACAGCTATTCATTTTGATTTTAGTTTGTGTTCTGCCAGAAAAGGATGCTTAAAACAATTAGTTAATTATGCAGTAGCTGCATAAAGACGGTGAAGTCCTAAAATTACCCTGTAAATAACTTCCTTTTAAAGCCACGAAATTAATCACAGTTACAAAACCCAGGAATGTCTGAAAAGCTTGGCTTCACATGGAGCCATATCAATGGAAAAGAAGGTAGTTTTACCCCAGTCTCTTCTGCCCCCATACACTAAAAAATACTTTAAGGTGTTAAATACTTTATTTTTTAACACATATTGTTCCACTACATAATTATTTATCATCCTAGGCTTTTCCTCACTACATTGTGCCTAACAAACATTACCAAATCTGGATGGGCGCCGGAAAGTCAGCATGGAAGCCACTGATATTTGGCTTTGCTTAATATTTGTCAGTTCTATCATGTCCTGTGATAAATTAATATATTTGAAACTTAGAGAAAACTAAAACTCATTTAATATGTATGAAAAAAGGAGTAACTCAACACAAACCATGGTAGATTAATATTGATTTTCTTTTAAAATCACTCACTAAATGTAAGAACAGCTATCTAATTGTAAGCTTTCAATAAGATCTTCTGGACAACAGTATTTCATGTATTTCTTAAAATGTTTCAGTTGGAACACTAGAAATTATTAACTCTCCTAAGTAAGACATTTCTGGGGCAAATTACAGGCACCAAAACCCTGCATGACAGCTCTTCTCTAGTTACTGGGTTATTCCACAGAGAGCTTAGTAGTCAACACATTAAAATTCTTCAATAGCTGGAGTCTCCTAAGAAATGGCCAAGTGACCCTGCTATCACTGATGGCTCAGAGGTGTAACTGTACCAACAGGAAAGAAGTTCACCAAAAAAGCATTTTCTTCCAAATAAGCAAGTTTCTACACTCCTTATCAATGACTGGAGAATTCTACAGCTTTTAATGCCTTCATTGATAAAGCAAGTTCATAAAACTTGTCAACATATCTCTGTAAACATAAAGCTAAAAAGCTCTGGCTGAAAATAACAGCTGCTTTAGTAGCAGAAATGGCAGTTTTGCTGCTAATCCACTCACATGACAGCAAACGAACAAACTCCACATGTGACTATTGCATTGTAGACATGGAATTACATGAAATTAAGCATCTGCTTGAAATTTCCTTTTTGAAAACACAGATCAATATGCAAATTTTCAAACTTTACTCAACCCCATGCTTCCTGGTGTAGATCACACTTTTTCTCTGTGGCAACTCCTAACAGTGACAAAATTCAGTGCATTCAAAATAAGTTAACAATTCATACATTACCTAATGCTGCTCATGCTTCCAGTTTCCGATCCAAGCTTACATCTCTCCAGCTGGCTAGCCACAATCTGACGTTCAGCTTCAAGTTCTCGAGTCAGTCTCTCAAACTGCAATTCCTGAAAAAACAGATGTATCCATTTGTTTTGACTTACTATGAGATTAAGAACATATTTGAGTACATAAAATCATAATTTCTGCAAGAACTGTTAGTACAATCTAGGAAAGCTGGTGTGTTTTTCCTTTTTAGACACATTTGCAGCTCAAATTTTCATGGTAACCCCTATTCATCCCCTCATTCCAACGGTACATGTTGTAAAGAAAGGTTTTAATCTATTTAGAAATTCTAAGATTCCTGATAAACAGTTTAGTTCTACCTCAATCAAAATGATCATTGCTCATGTAGACCTGTTAGGAGCAAACAGATGTGTAAATAAATTGATCTAAGAGTAATAATTAAAATAATTAGCATTATTTAAGAAAAGATGCAAAACTCTGCAAATGATCATAGAGTACAAAAGCCCTTTGTACAGAAAAAAGACAACCACCACAGGGTGCACTAGTGAAATAAATTGAAGGGATGTTGTTATGGTCTGAATATGGTTTAATTTCTGCATTTAATGATGCTCAGAAGGGAAACTCAAGCAGTTCTAGACAAAAGCTGTGTTAAAAATCCCACCACTAATTGAACTCATTGCCTTTTATTCTGTCAAGGAAGTCAAACCATTCCCAGCAGATAAGATTTATTCACAGAGCTTACACATGTGCTTCAAAATGCTTTTTGTTTTATAAACAGCAGATTATTTTTTAATTAAAAGAATTAAACAAGAGAACCAAAACCAATCCAAGGCAAATCCGCACTATTCCTTAGAAGAGCTACATCTCCCACATACAGTAGCAGTATATCAAATACAAAATGGAAATGCTTCTGAGAAATTCTGTTTGTTGTAAGTTTGCAAAACACTTCTGCTGTCTCACTTTGGTCATAGTTGACATTAAGTCATTTTCATTAGTAAACACACAGCTCTCTTGACCTTTTCTACCTACAAATACACCCATTCTCTCTTTGTTCCTTGTTTTATTCAAAAAAAGACCTTTCCAAAATGCAGATGTATAAGAGTATCCCTTGAATAACTCTCCATCAGTGTCTTGCCTAGCAGAAACACAGCACTGGAAAACTACTTGAGTGATGACTCACATTGACCAAGCATGGCTCTGCATTTGAGAGAAAGGAAGCAACAGTAAGTACAGAGAGGAGAACTCAGAAGTCTTCATCATATCTGCTACTTAAAAGCTCTGTCAAAGAAACCAAAGGTAAATAAAGATATTAAACTTTTCATATACCTGAAATGAAGCAAACCAGAACTGAAAAGAAAGGAGGAAAGGACTGGTGGTTGTTCTACCTAACCCAGCTGAATTGGTATTTGTTTCTCCTGCCATTGGCCTGGAATATCATCTGACTTGTACTGTGAGCAAGGAGGAAAGTCCACACAGGTTATGTTGGGCATGAAATACCCAGTGCATAATAAAATGGCCACTGCATATCTGACAAAGCCTACTTAGTTCTATAATCATTATTCTAGGCAAGACTACCCAGAGTACAGCAATATCATCAAGAGTCTGATGTACAGAGCAAAACACTGCTGCTCACTGCATGTTAATAGGACATTAGTAATCTTAGAGAGTAATATTCTCTGCATGCTTCTGTAGTACTCAAAAATGTCTTTTCCATTGCTGTTTGTAGATAGGACTGTTGAAAACCATCTAACCATAATGAACTAATTCAGCTACGTCTACTTCAATGACAGTATTTGTCCCACACCTAGCAGAATCTGAAAAGCTGAGGACACCGTTGATCAAGTTTCCAAGAGTTCTCATTCAACTCCTGGCATTTTTTGCATAAAATAATTCACACACAGAAAGGATTGACACAGAAATATTCCTAAATTTCTGAAGAATGTAAAATTAAAGTGGTGCAGTATTCACTACTAAGCTGATATCAAAGCACATGAGCACTGAACATTTTAACAGTATAAAATACCAAAGCCAAATGGAGCATTAACTTTACTTTCAAAATAAAAGCAAAAGCTTTAACAGCTGCTGAGTTCTTAAGCCACTTGATTTTATTATGACAGTGACAGCAATGTGTATTTTCATGCTTAGCATAGGTTTTTCTGCAGCCAGCTCCATGTCAATCCCAGGCAAGGCATGGAACACCTGTTTTTTGCCATTGCCTAGCAGAGGACACTTTTGTTATGTGGCTACAATAAGACATAGCCATCCTCATAAGGGTTAATTAAGGAAATAAGAATCAAGGACTGTCCATATCATCACTTGCCTTTTTGCAGACAGACAAGTATAGCAGATTCTGTCCTTTCACCTTTGTGTGTGTGCAAACGGTTCCTGTCCAGCTCCCTTTTGGCCATGCTACCCCAAGTTCACAAAGTATAGAAATGCTCCTAAACCAATTTTATTGAAATAATTTAAAAGTAGATTTTATCTTACCTTTTCCCCCTCTGTCTGGACTGTATTGCTACTCATATATTTTTTACTCTTCACACTTCTTCAGTTACTCTGGTTGACTGCTTTCTAGACTCTTCTGCATTTGCCCAACTAACACCCTCATACCATGATTACTCTGTCTACAGAAAGTTTTCTGCTGGTGTTTCGAGTCTCCAAAATACATGTTTCTACTCTGTCATTTATCTTCCTCTCTTCATTCCTTTCTATTCTCTTGTGCACACCATTCTTCTTTCATTTCCTAGCATGCTTCATAACTCATCCTCCACTAATCTCTTTCAGTTCTGCTATACAAATTCCTACTTTAGCAAATGCCCTAGAATGATCTTTCTCTCAGTAATCGGTCCCTTATTGAGGGAATTCTGCTCTTCTTAAGATGCAGAACTTAGTGTTTTTCAGCTCTCACTGCCCCCATTGCTTATATCCTGCCCTACAGAAATGAGTGGAAAAGGACAACAGTGCTTTAGCTAATCCTGGAGCAGGAAGCAGAGATGCGTGTGATTGTTTCATATAGTCTTTGTTTTGCAATGCATGAAAATTGCTAGAATAGGTGAACCACTGTGATTTAATTACTTCTATTTCTCACTTAATTGTCTTCTGTCAGGTACCATCTGAAGTTAAGGATGGAAGGAAGGAGAGGAAGGGGAGCAAAGTAGCAGATTATGAACCAATTGTCACCTAACTCTGTGAGGTATTCCCTCATCACATGATGGAAAAGGGGCAGGCCAACACGGTTGTCTTTTAAATGAAAGAACAGAACTATAATAGAATCACAGAATGTTTTGGACTGGAAGGACCTTTAAAGGTCAAATCCTGTCAAAGCCCCCTGCAATGAGCAGGGACATCTTTAACTACAGCAGGTTGCTCACAGCATCGTCTAACCTGACCTTGAATGTTTCCAGGGATTGAGCATCTACCACTTCTCTGGGCACCCTGCACCACTGTTTCAATATCCTCAGAGTAAATAAATGTGTATGTCCAGTCTAAAATTATCCTCCTTGAGTTTAAAATCACTACCTCTTGTCCTGTTGCAACAGGTCCTGCTAAACAGTCTGTGCCTATGTGCCTTCTAGGGTCCTTTTAATTACTGAAAGGTCACAATAACATCTTCCCAAAGCCTTCTCTCCTCTTGTCTCAAACCCAACTCCTAGCCTGTCCTCATATGAGAGGTGTTCCAGCCCTCTGATCATTTCTGTGATGTCCTCTACACCCGCCCCAACAGGTCCAATCCTTTCCTGCGCTGAAGACTCAGTAGTCCAAGTGCAGGCACACCAGAGCAGAGAAGAGGGGCAAGATCACCTCTCTCAGCCTGCTGGCCACACTGGGTTTTATGCAGCCAGAATACAGTGAAAAAAGAAGAGTCAGAAGAGTCTGCTCTCCCTCTGTATCAAGAATCCCTGTTAGAAAACAAATTAATAAGCTTGCTTCCCTTTGTTTGGGAAGCAGTGAGTGACTAATATTTGAACAAACCCATATGTTTAGATTTCAAGCAGCTGTCACTGTGCAAGAAGACAGAAACTGAAGCAGTATTTGCTTACATTTTATAAAAATAACCACTGAACCTGACTCAGTTATTTGTCTTGTTTATTCTGTTTACAACCATTTACACTGGCTCATGCCATGTTGAGTTATCTTCATAATCTTATTTATATGAATTGAGCTAATCGAAACATCAAAACAAACCCCAAATTCCTATCATTGATCATTCAAATCTGTTCAAGACAACTGCAGAATGAAGAACTGCAGAAACTGCATAGCAACATCACAATTAATTTCAGGAATGCTGCATCAAGTACAGCTTTGGGGGCTGTGCTACCGATGACCATGATGTAACACACATACAAAGGCACTGAAATGTGAACTGGCCACTCTGGCAGCACTGAGCACCCAACACCGTAACAGCTGTGGAAGGCCAGGATTAAGTGATGAGAGCAGGCTAGAGAAACCACGCAGCAGAGCAGCTGGGAAAAGAAGGAAGCTCCTGACACCTTTATCAATGTATGCATCTGCCAGGCCCTGAAGCAATTTATGTTTAAAACAAAACGGGTTTATAAAAGGTATGTTTAAAGCAATTTACACTATTTTCCCCCTAGCATGAGATTGCTTTGGGATGGGTTGTTTTTGGGAAAAAAACCCTATTTTTTAGATAACACTTAGAAATATTTGCCTTTCCAGGATAAGATTTACTTTTTATCTACCCTCTGTAGCCACCAAAATTTCTAGCATTGAGTAAGACTTGAGTTAGGTCAGAGTTTTTCACAGTGACCCAGAAACTGAATAAACCTCATGGAAATGTTCAGAGCTTTCACATGGGTTATGAACCCTTGAGCTCAGAGCACATCAAGTAAGAGGGTATTTTTATGCTTTGTTTCTCTCTTAGGGACCCTGTACTGACCTCATGGAATGTTGGGAGGGGTAAAACAGGTCAAAATAAGTTTGGCTGATATTCAGAGCTGATTTCATTTTACTCTGCCATTTGTAATCTTAAAACAATCCTTCAGACCTGTCACAGCTGCACACATTGATGCCAAGCAACAGATACAGCAAAGGCAGGAAGTAAAAGGCAGCTGATAAAAAAAATAAAAAAAAATTTAAATTTAGGCTGAACATCTCTGTTGATTTAATGAATTCCCAAGGACGTTAAGGTCGGGTCATAGCATTAAAAGAATAACAGTGTTTTGCTTTTCACTGTAAATACTCTATGAACAACAAAAGTGGTGCACTGATGGTAACTTGAATCTTGAAATAGAGACAAATAACAGCACAGATGTAAGGCTGGGAATCCCCGGTGAGATTAACAGAGAAGGCCTGATTAGAGCTACACAAACTAGTAAACTGTCTCTTGGATGGAAGTCTTTCATAGGAGTAACTTAGAAAGGTAGTGTTGGCAGTGCACATTGCTATACACATCCTAGGGCATCAAGCATGATTCCATAGACTGTGTATCTACAAAGTGCAAATAAATGCCACTACTTAGGGGTGTGTTGGCAACAAACCTGTTGTACTGGTCACACGTGTAGCTACAATTGGGGTACAGAATTCCTGAGGAAAACAGCAAAGCTGAGAGTTCAACTTTGTAGAAATCAAGGGTCAGAATTAGATACAAACCAGACCTGATGGCCCATCCTGTAATTAGAAGGAAAATAGAATATCTTGATGACATAAAAATGTCACTAGCAAAGGCCCTACCTGTCTGACACTAAACACTGCTCACAAGCTCCTAACTGGGCTTTTGAATATACCTGTCTTTAAATTGGTTTGAGAATAAAGATGATAAACATGTCTCTAAACTACTTTCCCTTCTAAATTTTTGAAGATTCATGTCACCTGGGGCATCATGTACAGATGGAGAGACAGCATTATAAATCATTAGCTTTACACTTGTCCAGATGGGTCTATGACATTAGAGACATCTAGTTGCTTCCACTTCTCCTGTTTCCACTGGAGAAATTACTGTGGGGAACAATTTTTTCCTTTGCTCTTCCTAGACTTGTGAAAGGAGACAGATTTCTCAATCAAACACAGAACGTCAGTGCAGTGTATCCAAGAACACACTCCATAATTTACAATTATCCTTGAATCTCTGAATTAATTAGGATACCAGATCTGACTATCACCATGAGTAGCTATTAAAGAGCAACTCATTAACATGATAGTAAAGAGACTGAAGTTATCTAATAGAGCAGAAGTCTGCAGGTTTTTAAGGCCATATCCCACATGCAAATTAGTGCCTACAGGATTATTTTTTTTCTTGTCTTAAAATTACTAACAGAGAAGCTTGATTTTCTGCAGATTTCTAAAACTCAGTTTGCTACACTAACTGAATGTGGATGGACTTTCAAATAAATAGAGAATTACTACGAAACTGTAAGGAAATTCAGTACATTAATGTTACATTAATAAAAATTCTACTATTTTAGCAGACAATAGACTCATTAATCAAATAATTCACTTATTTCTGCTACTGTTAACTATTAAGTAAAAAGGCTTTTGAGCAGCATGGCCTAAAAAAAAAATTAAATTTGAGGACTGCAAACCCTTGAGATTTGCACATTTTCTCTCACGGATGATTCTGTGGCAGAAGCAGTTCACTTTAATAGCCCTAACTATGCTTTTGAATCGTTCCTCTTTTATTGCAAATAGGAGAACTAATAAAATAATTAGGTAATTCATTCCTTTTCTGGCCACCCTGCAGAAATACCACAGATTCAGGAAATTCCCAACAGATTTGTACTGCTCCTTATGAAAGAGAAAAGCAATTAGTAATGAAAATGTTAGTTTTACGGAGTACCATTATGATCTTATTCTCCTAATTTCTGGTATGAATAGCTCATCTTTAAAATAACGTGAAAAGATTTTCATAATGAAATTGCAGACTGTAATTTCATATAGCCTGTACGAAAACAAATCGAGAAGGAACACGCAGTTCACAATAGCATTGCTCGTATGGGAGAATATTGAAAAAGAGCTTAAAATAAAATTAATAATCTCACTGAATAAAAAGAACTTGGATGAGTTTACACAGTATGGAGCTGGCAGTACTGGCTGTCCAGCCCATCAGACAAAGTTGTGGTTTAAAAGTAGAATACACAACAAGATAGTTCTGAGGGGGCTTAATCACCTCTGCACCTTGTGCAGTCCAAAAAGTGCAACAAAGGCATAGCACACTGACTGTGTTTTGGAGACCATCTCAGACAGCTGCTTAGGGTGCCTGCGAGAAAAGACCCAACCCTTGGCCTGGTCTCATGTAATACAGAAAAGATGTTTCATCACCTTGAAGCTGGCAAGATGCTCTTTTGGTGATCATTCTGTGCTCATATCCAACTATCTTTCAGAACACAGAATATCTAACAGTTATGACCCGCATAAAAACCGAAAGCATGTAATAAAGCATCAGAAAATACTCTTTAGAGCTCGTTAGCAATATGGAAACTACTAGGGGACCCCATATTGGAAGCACACCCAGAGCCAATGTGTCAAGAAAAGCTTTGGATGTGCCAAAAAGAATTTAGCACAGCTATACAGAAGGGCAAAGAAATAAGAATGTGCTTTCTGAAAGCTGAAATTATCTCCAAATTATGAAAATAAAGGACTACAACTGCTGTCAGATTAAATATAAAATCAGATGACAGCACAATATGGGCCAAATAGCTAAAGGCATCAGAGCAAATAAAAATCCCAACCTTTCTACAAATGCATCAGGAGCAAGAGGCTGCCCGAGAGCTTGCAGAGACACTGGGCGATCAAGATATAAAATGGCTCATTAAAGAGAAATTAAATGCATCCTTCAGTAAGAGTTTTACTTTTACTAGAAAACCCCTTGCAAAGAACTTAATGAAGGAGTCTCCTCCGAGGATCTGTGTGAAACTGAAGTGATTGTAGAATAGGTCATGAAACAAAACAACCAAACAAAATGTAATGAATTGGAAGATTAGACAGTATTCACTCAACAGTTGTGAAAGAACTAAGACACATAAAGCATAAACCAATCGCAGTACCTGAAGAACTGCAATGACATTTTCCAGGGAGGACTGCACAACTACAGAGCAGTAAGCCAGGTAGTCATCAGCTTTTAACACGGAACAGAACTCCTGGACGTGGACATAAACATGAACTCTCCAAAGGTTTCTGTATGGAATAAGTGTTTTCTTAAATAGGAGACAAACCCCAGAGATAAATGGTAAATTCTTGCAAGTGAAGGTGTTCAGCAGTGAAGTTCAAGTTCTGTTCATTAGATACATAAATGACGTGAAACAAGGAGCACACAACTGGATGACCCAGTTTGGCAACACCACAAAACCGAAAATAACTGAAAGAAGGTGGTTCTGTATGCAACAGGCATGCTTTTGATGGTTACTAAGCTATTCGTAATTTCACTGCACAGTGGAAACCTGAAAACAGGTGGCTTTTGACTACTGGGACACAGTATCTCATGTTGTTGCTCTATTCTTACTCCTCCTTGACTATACAGTCAAGAGTCATAGGTGGAGACGAGTTGTCCAACAACCAGTGACCATTCTCACTACTAAAACCTACATTTATTACTACAAAATAGAATCCAGAAAACATATGCCATGATTTTCTTCAATAAAACATCCAGACTGGTAATCTGGGCCATTTTTCAAATAATTTACAGAACAGTTTTGCTATTGATTCTTCAAATAAACAAATAAAAAGACTCCCAGATCTGCCTCCAAAACACTGCTCAGGAAAGTGTTCCTAGGTTAAAATGTCTAGAGCAATGTTCCTCCCAGGAGGGACATCAGTTACTGCTGTGATGCAATTATAAAGTAACAGCCATAAGAATCATTGCTGCTTGAAAAAAAAAAAAGAAGAGTAAAAATAATGAAAGAATCAAACTGCAATCAGGATATTTAATTTGCCTGACTGTGGAAGGCACCTAAACTCCAACCTTTACTAAAGTGAAACACTGCAATCACGACTGTATCTCACCCCATGAATTCAGAAACTTTCTAACAGCGTTGACAACCCTAAAGACTTTGCCCAAGACCTGGCTCATGTAATGCACATATAAAAGCTCCCAACCCTGAGTGCAGAACGGGCAGACAGGAACTGCATCTCCCTTTTCAGAACAGCCTAGTTCGTGGTATCACAGGACTGGAAAGTAAAGGCTAAGCAAATAAAACCCAGCTAGCACATACTGAATTTTAAACTTAGTGCTTTGAGTAAATTCAATGGCAGAAAGGGGTTTTGAATTGATTTCTAGACATGGTTTCTGAGCTGTGGTTCAGAGCTGTATCTGTTCTGCCCCATCGCTCTCCTCTTAAAACTGACATCTCTCCCTGCAGTGGGAACTTGGACTGAATAAAATGCAGGCCCTCTCCTCCCCACATCTGGCAGCAGCTGAATGCCACACACATCCCCTCTTCAGTGACTACAGGCACCGTTTCCATGGCAGTGCCAGGAAAATCAAACTGGTCAGGGAAGGAAGCAAGGAGAATTGAGGGCCCCAGAAAGCTTCCTCTCACCTCCCTGGCCAAGGCACTCTGGGTGGGAGCAAAGCCTGGGAGCCAGTGAAGGCAGCCCTGCCCACAGCATGGAAGCCTCCCTTTGTGTGTAGTGACAGCTGGTGCGATTCCAACACATGTGATGCGCCAGTCTGAGTGCCCAGTTGTGCAGCTAAGTGGAAGGAAATCTGTGGTGGCTGACGAGCATGTGGCTCTCCATCCTGTCCAGGTCCCCAGAGAGCACATTGTCTCCGAGTCTGTAGCAGATGGATTGCTGGCCACGCCCTAGTTAGGGAGAAGGAGAGATGTCCACCTGCCATGAATTAGAACGTAAAGAAATTTTTCCTTCACAAATCAAGACCAAACCTACAGTACCAAAGCCTTTAAATGGATTTTTCAGCATCTCAGAACTGTGTATGCTTTGGGATTATTTTGTCAAAGCCATACGATTTGCCCAGCTGAACGTCTCGAGAGATGGAAATGAGATTAAATGTGACACCTTTGAATTATCTTGGCTAACATGAAATAATGAGACACCTGAATTGTAATTTGTGCTTCCTAACGTATCAAAGACACAAGATTACTTTGGTCACTGCCAAAGTCCAACCTACTCACAGATCACAGTGCAATGTGCACCTCACACAGGCCCTAATCAGCCACACCTCGTGTCTTTACAGGATCACAGAAGGGCTATGGGTGGCAGAGACCTCTGGAGATCAGCTGTTCCAAACCCCTGTTCAACCACGGTCATCTCAGGCAAGCTGTCCTGCACCATGTCTAGGATGATTTTGAATCGGGAGGCTCCACAACTTCCCCCAGCACATTCAGCCAGCACGTGGTCACCCTCGCAGTATGGTGTTCCCTGCTGTTCAGACGGAGTCTGAGCAATGCTATACCTCTGGTCACCACTGAAAAGACAAACTTCCTCTGCTTTGATTAACCCTCCTGAGCCTTCTTTTCTCCAGGGTGCACAGTTCCAGCTCTCTGCCCTCACTGAAGAGATGATCCAGTCCCTTCACCATCTTGTGACATTTCTTTAGACACCCTCCAATATATCCATATCTGTCTTGAACCACTAAGCCCAGAATTCAAACTAGTGTTCCAGGTATGCCCTCACCAGTGCCAAGGAGAGAGGAAGGATCACCTCTTGACCTCCTGGTAAGACCCCTCCTAAGGCAGCCCAGGATTCTGCTCACCTTCTCTGCCACAAGGGCACACTTTTGGCTCATGTTCAGCTTTGCGGCCATCAAGACCCCAAGTCCATTTCTGCAAGGACACTTGCCACGTAGTGGTGTGAGAGATAAAGGGACAAGAATCAGCAACATTCGCAATGCCAAATTGTAAGACCAGAAAACAGACTACGTGTTTTCCAGGCCTGTTCTGGGCTGTATTCCTTCAGGATCTCAGGTTATCCAACCACCTGACAAGCAAGATGTGACATCAAACTGATCACCTAGAAAGTGCTGGAAATCTACACAGGGCTGTTCTCTTTGCCTTCAAAAGGAAGAGTATCTAGTTAGTGTACCAAGAGAGGATTTGAGGCCCATTTCCATCTCTACTGAACCTTCCTTAATTTAGTGTGACTTTCCTAAAGCTTGACTACTGTTTGGTGAAGAATGGATTTTAGTTTTTACATGACTGGCAAAGCGTTTATCATTTGCCCAAGCAAAGTAACTCAAATGAGAATGAAATAAATAATTGAACGGGATGCAGTGACTACAGTCACTCTTGTTTCCTCGAACAAGAGACTGCATTGACAGAGAGAGATATTTCTCTGGCTCATGTGCTCTACAGAGCAACATCAACACAAAAAGTGGGGGAAACATTTTGAGCTGCTGAGGAAAGGGAGAGGAGGGGAAAACCATACTTTGAAAATATTACTATATATAAAATAATGAGGCCTTACAATAGATGCTGGATCTTATTTACTAACATTCTGGTGTTTGATTCAATGTTAATTTCATGCTGCATTAAATGAATAACAGAGAAAAATCCCTTTAACTGCTCACATCATCTTCAGAATTACATTTTGACACGATTTTGCATTAATCTTATAAAGCATTCAATCTAAATTTACAAGCAGTGATGAGAATTTTAAAGGGTTCTAGTAATCACACAATGGTTTAGGTTGCAAGGGATGTCAGAGATCATCTAGTTTTTACCCCCCAGCCATGGGAAGAGGCATCTCTCACTAGACCAGGCTGTCCAGAGACCCATCTAATCTGGCCTTGAACACTGGCAGGGATGGAGCAGGCACAGCCTCCCTGGCCAGCGTGTTCCAGTGCCTCACCACCCTCACAGTGAGTAATTGCTTCCTGAAATATTATCTAATTCTATGCAAAAACATTACTGAGCACCCCAACCTTCTCTACATCCTGGTTTAGCTAATCACCTGCTTCCTTCCAGAGGGGGCCAATATTTCTCTACTTTTCCTTTTTCATCAATATACCTAGAGAAGTTTTCTTGTTGCCTTTCATGTTCCCGAACAGATTTCATCCTACCTGGGCTTTGGAGTCCCTTAACCTGATCCCCGGTTGCACAGACAATTCCTGTAGATTCCTCCCAGAATGGAAGGAATGGAAATAAAGACAGAAGAGACTGAGCAGGTAACAGACATAAGATATTCTGCCCATATCTGCACAGTGACAGAAGGATCGGCTGATTACAGGATGACTGAACTCACCAGCACATTTGTTTATAAATGAACCTGAAAAACACCTGTCTAAATATTTCTCATATTTATTGATGTATTTTAATATTTTATTGATGAAGTTTAGTCATCATTCCATTTCATTAATTCAGAATCGACTACAGTCTTAGCACACATAGTATAAAAACAGAAACAAAAGTAAGAAATCAGTCTGTTAGGTAAGAAGAAACAGGTCTAGGGGTGAAGTTTTCAAAGCATGTAATTCATCTCGTTTCTGGCCATGAAGGTCTAAAGTATCCAGTTTCACTGCAAGAACAGCCTGCTAGATGTCAAAACCACAAAACAATTCATCCCACTGTAAACAAAACTAATGTTGAAACATATTTGGAAATAAAGACTTTCTTAAAAAAGCAAAAGCCCTTGTAGCTCTGATACTGATAAATATTGCTGCTGCAACAAGTCAACTATTTTGTAAACCAGCAGTAGACCATAAAATCCTTCTCTGTAACAGAGCAAACCCCAATGTGACAGCAGATAAACTCCATTAGAGTGAATTTAAGTACATGCACCATGTAGACAGAATAAGCCAAACATCTGCCCATGGTTTTTTTTCTGTACTTTGTTGATGTTGCTATCATCTGGACACATTATCCACATGTCCCCTGGAACCATGCTCTGCAATTTCCATCTATTGCTATTGCACCTGCTGAAGATAGCAGAACTGATCGAATACAGCTTCTCCTGCTGTTGAGCTCAGCCAACAAGCTGTTCAGGAATCCTACAGATGTTTTGGTAAACTGGGCCAAAGTGATTTTTAATCAGTTTTCAACCTAATTTAAAAAAATAAAATACTGCTTTTCACTGTTATCCTCTGCATTAGTGGTGCATGTTTCAGAGCTCCAGCTGAGAGCAGCTGAATGACAACAGTTGTAGTAAACATTAATTCCAGAACATATAAGAAACGTTTTTATGACAGACAGGTGTCCTGAAGAACAGAAAACAGTGCTAGCAAACAATAATGTCTTGGCTGGTATCTCCACAAAGACTTTAAATCCCTGCACAATACACCAATTTCATTTTTTCCAAACCCCCTTCCATGATATATTGATTTTTTGATGGTTCAGAACATCGAGTTATTTTTCAGTAAACCTACTCTGTCATTCAGAAAAAGCAAACAGAAAATTCAAAGTTCCTATGCTGTCTCAAATCTTCATCTGATTTCTCCCCTCAGATAACAAAATGGCTCTTTATTCTTCTAAAGAATTACAAGAAAAATAAAAAACTAATTAAAGAAAGAAAGTGATAAACTTCCACAAGTAGCTTGTGTAGGAGCTTGGAGAATGCACCTATGTTCAGATAAGAATTCCACTGACCTTACAAACACCATTTAATATTCTTAAAGAACCATAATTAATTAAAACTAAAGTTCAATCGGTTCCCTGTCATAGAAACCTAAAGACAGAACCAGAAGACCCTGGCATGACAGAAGGTTGAACCATAGAGCCTTGTAGATTTTGTCCAAATAGAACCAGAGTTCATCTGAAGGCCACAGCCAACCAGGCAGTTTCTTTGCTCTCTCCTGCAATCTTCCTACTGCCATCTCTGGCATCAACTTCTTCACAGTGAGGGTAATGGAGCATTGGAAGAGGCTGCCCAGGGCGGGTCGTGGAGTCTCCTTCTCTGGAGATGTTCAAGACCCACCTGGATCTGTTCCTGTGCGACTCAGTCTAAGTGATCCTGCTGTGGCAGGGGGATTAGACTAGATAATTTTTCAAGGTCCGTTGTGATCCCTAATGATTCTATGATTTACCATGTCTATATGTGTGATTTCTAAGCACTTGAAGAACTAAATAGGAACTTATAAGTTGGTTAGAAAATAATTCCTACTTTTCGACAACCTCTGTGCTTTTCACAGTGAAAAACGTACCAAATGTTTCAACACAGCATATCAGTTAAAAGATTTGCACCCTAAGTCAGAACAGCCTCAAGAACTTAGAAAGCCTTGTCCAACAGGACAGGTGGGCAGGAGGGAACTCAGAGATAACCTTTAAGAAAGAAAGTGGTGTGGCCCTGCCTGCATTATTGCCATACATTTATTACTACCAGTGCCACAAGCTTTATCCTGTTAAAAAACACACCACCACATTCAAAGTAATGCCAAAGAAAATGTTAGTTTCTGAAAGTTGCATAAGCCACAAGAGACAGCTCTGAGAGTCAGGAGACCCAGTGGAAGTCAGCTCACCCTGCAGCCTGCCAGAATAGACACCAATCTTGGGCTTTCCTTCTGCTTCTCCTCCAGTATGTCTTCAGAGAGAGGAAGCTCCTCTCAAAGAGTGCTTCCCCCACTCCCCCCAAGGGTGGTGGGGACAAACCATGGCTCTCAATCCCCTGCCACCAAAGGGTGGAATACAAAAGAATCTTAAACTTGGCTGCACCTCTGTTGCAGGGGTAGCCATAGCCTTCATTTGCACAGGAACTCGACTGCAGAGAGCCCAAAGAGACAAGCTGTTCTCTGTATCTGTAACCCCCCTTCTGTGGGGGTGAACCTGCAGCCCTGCCCTCTTTCACTGAAGGCCCAGATACAGAAGAGCCAGCACCAGCTCGTTAGCTCGTTCCTGTCCTTGGCAGTGGGCAGAGTAAGGGCAATTCCTCCAAAACTGCACTACAGTCTAAACACCTTTGAAGATGCCCAACAGAGATGAGCTCTTAACCCTCAGCTTCCCTGGGTGCCTGACCACAGGAGAGAAGAAAGAAAGGCTCTGCATAAGGCCTGTGGAGAGCCCTTGGGTGAGACCCCAAAAAAGCCTATTCCCCTAACAGAGGTGGCTCCACATATCGCCATGTTGGCTTTTCCCCCACCGGGATGGCAAAGATCCTGTGGACTCTGCCACTGAGAGAAACTGAGAGAAGCCTCTACTAAGACAGAGAAAGAGAAATTGCAAGTACTGATCTCTTAAGCCTTTGGCAAACAGAGAGAGTCTGGGATTCTGTTGTATCCTCTACATCTGACGCTGCCTCAAAGAGAACCCCTGAGCCAATGGGAGCTAGAATTATGCTGGAAATGTCACAGAGTGCTGATGTCTGCAATGAACTTTTCCACAAGAATCAACTGTATATTATGTGCTGTATTCCTGCCAGACCCCACCCTGCCTACCCCTTTCTCTTCTGGAAAGTGGGGCATGAGTTTGTGTGTGTGTGGTTGCTGTTGTGTTTATGTGTTTGCTTAATATATTATCTGTGAATTATCATATTACGTATTTTGACCAGGTATAAAAGTGTTATTCTCAGTAGACTGAAACACATTGAAGCCAAATAACCCTAACACATTTAGAACTGTCAGAGAAGCTTATCGTTGGGACACTGTTCTCCCTCCTGCGCTAGGAAGTAGTTTCTCTATGGAGACTGCTCTGCTCCTTTTCCCCAGTTCACTCTGCAGTGACTAGGTTATTTGTCACTGCATGGCTTCCCTGATGTCCAAAGCCATTATCTGTGCACAGCCCAGTATTTCTTTCAAAAGAATTTCCCACCTAATTGTTACTCAATACCCTAGGAAAAGACTTACTCCCAAGTCCTTCAAAAGTGCTGCTGTCAGCCCAGTCCCTGCCATTAGCTGGGGAGAAAACCAGTCCTCAGTTCTCCCATGAAATTCAGCACCGTTAGGAAAGTTTGTGACCGCTGAGTCAGACAAAGTACTTTTTAGTCATTTGTATCTAGTATTTACTTCTTCTGTAATCAAATCAATGATACATAGTAAGAGCTGCAGCAAGTTCTCAGATGATTTAAAATGAGGTATCAACATCTACTGAAGTTAGTGGAACTCGGAGACAAATTTGTGTGGGGTTGCTTGTATGGTATCCTTACCTGAGTTTTTGTGATCCTCTTGCTGAAACTAAATGATACAACTGTTTTAAGTAACTTCAGACAGAGTAAATCACATCACGTATCAGCATATTTTATGGAGGAGGTGAAATGTCAACAGCTCTATGTAAATTGTGTAGGGAATCATTCACTCGGAATTATGTGATTAAGAGGGGAAAAAACATATATAAACTGCAAAAACTCTTGGGTTTTCATAATAATTCTGCAGCATCCTGACTGTATTTGTTCCCTTATAGGAGTCATAAGGTTAGACACTGCTCTGGAAAGGCATGTGCTAGGCATTCATGAAGCTTCAAACACTGAAATATTTGTCATTCATTTTTAGCAAGCACAGATACCTAAAAAAAGTGGTTTTATCAAATTATATGGTGGTGCTAGGATTAGACAAGAGAACTTACATTCCTCAAACTATTAATTGAATACATATATAGAAATAGAAATATAGAAAATCATTTAAGGCAGATTTATTGTAATATAATTGTTCTCCTACAAGATTATTGATAATATGAGTATTGAGTAACCCCAACATTAATCATTTTGCTTCCTTCATAAATTTATTCTGTCTCAGTTCACTTTAAGCCTATATGCTCTGGTGCAGCAATGCAAAGCAATTTTCTTCAGAAATAATAGCGCTTACGCGTGAAACGTACTGAAATTGTACTTACAGTGGTGGGGAATTTTCTTCATCACTAACATAATGGAGTATATAGATTTCTCATTCATTTTTATCATAGGACTAAGGTTTAGTTACTTTATAACATCCATTTTTAAAGGGAGATCAGGATATGTCTCCAATGTCCCATTACTAAGGATAGCTGTATTCACCCTGAGCTGGCTCTGAGGTTCTTTTTTAAGGTCATTGTTCTAATCTCGTTCCATAGTTGAAGCAACTACCACATCTGTTAGCTTTTCAGCAATAATTTTGCTGTTGTTCTAGGTACAGTACATATAATAAATACTTACCATCAAGAAAAAGTTTGCTTTTTTCTAGTGTACTTGTAAGCAGGTGTACAAGAGCCACTGTCCCTCCTAAATCTGCTCCTGCAGCTGTTTGGAAGGCCACTTACGAATACATTACACATACAGTGCAGAATTCTACAAACAATATCAAAATTAGTCCTGTCAGGATCATCCCCCCATTTAAATAGATACTTTATCTAGAACATGCATCTATATACTCTGCCAGTGTTCACTGCACAAGTGGCCTTTCAGCAATGACATTTTACACAATCCTCCTGTTCATTGACTGTTATGTCAATGAACACTTAATGCAGCCTCAATAGACCTTTACAGAACTTCCCAGCACAGGAGGGAGAAAAAGCCCCAACTCTGAGCTTCCTTGTCAATTCTACATTTGTTTAAGTTTTCTGGCTTCAACATGATTCAGTCCACTGAGAATAAGACTTCTAGAACTCGTCCAAATATTAATTGCACATAATTATGATAATTCCAAGGTAACATACTAGACATAGACATTTTTCTTATCTGCTTCCATGTTCTGATTTGTTCCAGCACACTGACACAAAAATCTCTTGCTGAGTAACTTGGCCATGCATGCTTATCACTAGAAAGAGATAGGCACCAGGTGTTTTAAGGAAAGCCTTACTTCAACCGACATCTTTTGATGTTTCCCATTATTTTTAATTCCAGATTCATAAAAGCATGGGGTGTTTTTAGCACTCTGGACTGTCAGAGATTTGTCACATGTGTTCACAGCTGGGAGGATGAAGTTTCTAGTTTAATTGTCAAGTTACCTTTTTCAAAAGCCAATTAATGAAATGATCATTCCAAAAAATGTCAAACAAAGGTCTTGACCTCTGGCTGAAACTGTAACAACACCACGCTAAGAGTTTTCTGAAAGGATCTCGAAAAAACATTTTTCATTTCTCATTAAAATTATCCCAATCGTTTCCTACAACATCAATCTCTACTAAAACAGGTATCAAGGAAAAAAGCCATAATCAAAACCAAGAACTGCTTTTAAGCATCAGATTTGCATGTAGGGATAGCAGCTTGCATCAAATGTATTACATACTCTGCCATCTGAACAGCCTGCCCAGTGCCAGTAATGTTAAATCTAGTGCATGCTCCTGGATAAAGGCTTACCATTTTCTGTTTGTTCTGCCTCTCCTCTCAAGTTAAAGCAGCTCCTTAGTACATTTAAGGTACGACATACTTACAGTTTGCATACACGCACAGACACACGTGGCACTTGCTAGTATCACGGCCTCATTACATGGAACACTGCATAAAACGTGAGCAGAGCATTTCTACTGTAAGCATCACACTACAAAGCAGTGTGTCATGTCCTTCTACTTTTAACGGGGTATTAGGATGAATTTTTTCAGTGGCAGAAAGCTGTTTTATCACATCTCTCCATCAGTCACTTTTGAATTCATTAACTAGAAGACTGAACTCGGTTTTTTTCTCAGAAAAAGGAGAATAAATTATACCTTCTACTTACAATTATTTTAATGAGAGAATGCCTGAGCTACTGAACATCATTGGTTAGTACATAAACAGCAGTATAATAAAATCACTGAAGTAATTCCAACTTTCCCTTGAACTTCCAAAAATCAACATGTAGAGGTACTGTTGAATTAGCTCAGTTACTCAGAAACCGGTGGAGTAATACCAAAGATAGATTTGGCCCATTATCTACTTGCACAGCACAAATGAATAATGCAAATGCATATGCAAAGGACCATGAAGTATCTCAGCTTAGCAGCGCATTTAAAATGTATCACTAACTTTCAGCTTCTTGAAATATTTATCAACAGCAGGAGGTTCCACGAGAGCACACTCTATTAGGAACTTCACTGCATTTTTATTTCTACACCTGACTCCGAGGACTTAAGGAGACTGGAATTAACTGCTAAAACAACTTCAGGTACTGCTCTGTCACCATGGGCTTCATAAATCCATTCATATCTGTTTCCAAGTCGCTTTAATGTTCTTCACAGAGCATACAGTGCATGTCAGAAAGGAGAAGAGGAAGGTAACTAATTTATGGATTTCAGAAGCCACTAAAGAAAGTCTTGTGCAATTAGAAAGCTACCTGAAGAATCCACGGTAAAAAGCATGCTTTAATACAATAAATAAATTCCTGAGCAGCAGTCAAATATTGAACTCATTTTACTATACTTTTTTCAAATTAATTTCTGATCTTGAAGTAATTAAAGACATTGTATTGGCATTCAAGATTGGAACACCAGAAGAGGTTTTGTAAAGCTGAATATTCTGAAATATACATTAAGGAAAGAAGAAACAGGAAGTCTGTCTTTAGTTTAAGATTGAGAAGTTGAAGTATTTTGATATATAAAATCTTTTCTTTCCAATTTTAGCTAATGCAAATAGTTACATCAGTAAATGATTCTCTTAAAGTGATATGTTTATCTGTTTTGGGAGGATACATGCTTGTCTACTTAACCTGACAAACACACTTCCACAGCACACAATAGTAATCCACAATAACATATTCCTGCACTATCCTGAGTGAGGAAAAGCACATAAAGTCAAGCTGCTCCAAACCCCTTTATTTATTAAGTTATATTGGTAGGACTCACTAGACGCAGAGAGAGTTGGCTTGGTTTAACATTTTAGATGTTTCACTTGAGTTCAGCCAAAGGATCAAGCTGGTAAACTGCTAACGTAATCATACAGACGTGTGTCAGAAAAGGCTGTTGGAACTTATTCACATAACTGCCTTCCACATGAAATTAATTTATGTGATTCCCTTGAACAGTCAATCAGTTTTCCCTGGGACCTGAGCAGCACCAGACAAAACTAGGAGGTCATAGCCTTGCATCATTTTCACTAATCTTCTGTAATGAATTGCAAATTAGCTGACCCATCCGCAACAACAAAAAAATCTACCTGAAAAGCTTAGTAAAGACTTAAAGGATAAATATGAGAGATTCAAATCCCATTCTTACCTATTTATAACTAGAATCTGAAAAAATATCAGCGTGCATGGTATTTATAGAAAAGATTTTCTGGGGTGAAAGGACAAAGCAACAGGTTTTCCAGCTCAGGGCAGCAATCGACAGAACTACATTTTGGCACAGGAAAGGTTAGCCCAGCAAATTTCCTCTCAGAGGAATCGCTGATTTTCTTAAATTTATGCTTTAGTCAAGTTGAAACAAGAAATAACTGCAGTCAGCTGAAGTGCTGCTGGATAAGGACACGAAGCCTTTTGGGAAAACAAGAGGACACTTCCACTGCAGAGCAACACGTACTTACTCGTGTTTAATGGACTTCAAAGCACCTGATTCTATTTATTCCTTTCTTCGTTTGTTTGTTACTCAAGAAGTCTTGTTTTTAACAAAAGAATTGTACGAACCACTTCCAAGCCCTCCGGGGCACGAGTTCGGCAGCATTTCAGGCAGACTTTACCAAGTGGCGGCTGTGCCCTCTGCATGCCCAGAGCCGGGGGGGCTTCTGAGGGCCAAAACCACTTCCAGCGCCTCTCAGGAGTGAGCTCGGAACACGCTACACACCTCTCCTCCAACCCTCCCCGTTTCAAACACACCACACGGAAACGCAGCACCTTCCAAGCAGCCCCAGGACCCAGCCCGAACCCTTTACCTTTGTCGCCCGCTCTGACCGCGGATCTCCCGCTGTCGCTCGGGCAAGGCTCCCCAAGGCCGGGCAGGGTCTCCCTCCTTTCGGTAGCGGCACCTCACGCAGCTCTGGGCATATTTTTCCTTTTCATCCCCTTCCTTGAACCTCTCTACACACAGANGCCGACACCCCCCCGCCCCAGCCAGCCCGCCCGGGCCCGGGAGCATCTCGGAGCCCCCCGCGGCCCCGCCTCTGCCCGGCCCCTCCTCGCCCCCAGCTCGGGGTTCGGCCGCACCGCGCTGGGGTTTTATTTGCCTTTGAAACTTCTGCTTTGCAGGCGGCAAAGCTGAAGCGATGGAACTTTGGGCAGAAATAGAGAGGCCCATGGAAAATCCAACTTGTTTGTGAGGGTGCTGAGGCACTGGAACAGGTTGCCCAGGGAGTTGTGGCTGCTCCATCCCTGAAAGTGGCCAAGCTGGATAGGGAGCCTCTGGTGGGAGGTGTCCCTGCCCAAGGCAGGGGGTTGGAACTAGATGATCTCTGAGGTCCCTTTCAACCTAAACCATTGTTTCCCATTGTCAGAAACATGCACGGCAGTAAAGGTCAAAGTCAAAGAAGTGAAGTGCCTGACCTGCCTTCAGCACTGACGGCTCCAAGGCTCCACACAACTAAGTTAACAACTTTCTGCACCACATCTCTCCTGCCAAACACAAGACTCACCACCGCACTGGGCTCAGCCTCTTCTCCCTGATGCCAAGTGACAGGATCAGAGGAAATGTCTGCAAGCTACACCGAGGGAAGTTTAGGCTGGATGTGAGGAAGAATTTCTTTACTGAAAGGGTGGTCAGACGTTGGAACAGTCTGTCCGTGGCAGTGCTGGAGTCATTATCTCTGGAGGAGTTTAAACAGACCTGTGTGCCTAGCGCTTAGGGAAACAGTTCAGTGAGGGTTTTGGCTGTGCTGGGTTATGGTTGGGCTTGATGACCTTAAAAGGTCTCTTCAAATCAGAACAACTCAGTGATTCTGTCTGAGGGTTCTTGAGTAAAGGATCAAGATGCCACAGGTAGGCAAGGGAGAGACTCTAGAAATATTCATGACTAAGAGCATATCCTCATGCAAGAACCCTGTTGCTCTTCAGCATGGGGCAGATGTTTAATTCAGTTATCCTGCTGAACTCAGAAAGACTAAACTTGCTTCTGACGATTCCTTGCTGACATGCCTTATTCACTCTCTCCATATCAGTTGGTCAAACAAACCTGTCTACTCTGAGCGGTGGAGGAACAACACTTTGATGGTTTTGTAAACAAAACAACCAGTTGTTACTTTCACAGAAACACCAGCTGTGTATTCAAATACTTCATGGGAATAAACTATCAGATTAGGCTAAAAAATGAACCCATACTAATGTGTTTAATGAAACTAAATGGTATTATTATACCATTCTAATTATTTCAAAATTCCATAGCACACAGCCTTAATCATTTGCTGACAACACTGAGGTAAAAGGCTGAAGGACTGGACTAGACACTTGTGTTTTGGCCTTTTCTTTAAATTCTGAATTCAACCTACATCATAAAGAAATGGATCCTTTCTGCTTACAAAGGGCCACCCTCCTTTTCTGACCCACCACAGCACCCTATCATCAATGTCTCCCTATTAGCACTATCATCAGTATTTGCCAGCACTGATGGGATGTCATAAATTCCACTCAGTAGCCTTCTCTCAAAATGCCACACTGAAGCTGAGGTCAGTTTTGCTTGATATGGTAGGACCTCCACTGAGGAAGAATGAGTAACAATTACCAGCCTGAAGGAATAAAAAACCTGACTCAGCTTCTACCAACCTGCCCTGGATTTGTCCACACCCCATGGGGCAGACCTAAGTACAGGTGTTGCTCTCCCCCAATAAAGGAGGCAAAGGGAAGAAAGAGAAAGCAGCTAAGCAGGTTCAAAGGTTTAGCATTAGAAATTTCTGTTAAAACCTGCTGAGGTCAATGCACTAATAATAATAATAGTAATAATAATAATAATAAAACCCAAACAAGAGTAAGTAGACATAACTGGCTATTTCTTCCAGAAGCTTTGGAAAGGGGAAAGCTCAGCAGTCAACCTTATTTCTAAGATTTCAAAAAAAACTTGCTGAGGGCAAAGGATGGAAAACACTTTGGCAAAGCCCTTTGCTTCAGCTCCTGAGCGAGGCAAACCTACTGACATCCTTATAGCTCTGCCAAGCTCCAAGTGTCATTTAAGGAAAGCACTGTGACAATTTGTTGTTCATTGTTGCCTAGGATGCAGAAATATGACTGTTTATGAGAAATTAAAGGTCACAAATAAGTGGCAATTTAATAAATATCTACTCCACGTGAAAAAATACCTCTGAGGGGTAATTAATTTCCTGGCAGTCTGAGCACATTCTCTTTTTCACTGAAATACTGTGAACAGCCATCCTGTTTCATTTCAATGCGCTAATATGCATCACCACCTCAGGAAAGCTCTGTTGAAAAACAGACCCTGTGAAGTCATAGCATCCATAGCAGCAATTTCGTGGCATATTTAATAGAGACATTTAGCCTAACAATAAATTCCAAGGGATTTCACTCTCATTGCCAGGATCAATGAGTGATATTAAAATGGATTGCCATGTATTCATGGAAGAGTTGTTCAATAGTTTGACATTTGTACAGATTGCTGTCTTTACCTAAAGGGATCCCACCTCATAAATCTGATTGATTAAAGTGGAAGAAAAATACTTTCATTCCAAACTCATATACCCTTTCCATCATTAGAATATGTAGTTTTTCTGAATCACAGTAATTCCTACACACTTAAAATTGATCAAATCCTGAAGTGCTCTCTTGATGTTTGACTTACTGTATGATGAAGGCATGCAAAATTTGGGACTTTAGACAGGGAGAATTACAAGGAAATCCTATAATGTATTTTAGGCTTTCCAGTTGTACCCATCAAGGAAAAGTTGGTTTCAGAAAGAAGGTTGGTTGCAGGATTTTTCTACTGCTTATGCATCACGTGAACTGTTATCAACAACCAATTCAGTGGGTTTGTGCTAAAATCCATTGCCTCACTGTAATCTGCACAAAGGCACGTTTCCATCCTTTTCACGCTGGTTCTTCAAGAATCATTAAAAACACCTCCACAAATCGAGAGTGTAGTGTCTGGGTAGATTTTGTTTCAATTTAGATGAAAACCATCAATACTCAAATCTATATCTTTCAGGAGAGACAAACCTGTAAACGTTTTAAGGCGGCTGTACTAAGGCCAGGGCTAAGAGTGAGCTCATCTTCTTTTTGGCATGTCTAGGGAGCCAGCTGGATGTGTGCACAGGGTAAACTGTTAGACAACACAGAAGTTATTATTTACAACACAAAAATATTATTTCATTTAAAGTCACACAAAACTTGACTGGATTAGCTCAGTGGTGGTCTCTATGCTGACTTACAGTATGATTCTTTTTGTGCTAAACCCTTTCTAGGGCACGTTTAGCCCCTCCTGTGCTTCAGTCTATGCATATGCTGAGATTACTCCAGATTCCTCCCTTTTCTCTATTAACACTTTCTGGCTTGTGACATTAAAGTTACTATGAAAGAACACTACAAGTACTTTAAAACCTCAGGTATTTTTTTCAGATGATCATGCCTGTTTCACAGCATCTTACCATTCAGAAATCAAAAGAGAAGCCTTGGGAACATATCACCAGGTAACTAAAGGGTGGCTACTATGGAGACTCCTTTTCACAAGGAATCATATAGAAAAACAAGGGATGATGGATACAGGTTGCTCTGGGGAAGATTCTGATTGGCCTCTAGAGGAAAAATTTCACTGTGAGAGCAATTAAACATTGAAATGGTTTTCTCAGAGAAGTGGTGGATTCCTCAACTTCAGACAGTTTTAAGGCTCAGCCTGAAGGTGCCGGACCATCTCATTTAAATTGTATTTCTTTAGCCTTAAGGATTGACTGGATGATTCTGGAGGTCTCTCCCAACATGGTATACTGTATGTTATTGTATTTTAATCATGTTTCTCTCTTGATTTGGTAGCCCCACAGGGAAATCACCCTCAGAGCAAGTAAGGGGTTTGTACAACGCTGTGCATGATAGCTCTGCAGATCCCAAACAATTTCTCTGACATATTCAGCTCAGACAACTGTGTAAGCAAGGAATTTTATTCTTACATAATAAATGAAGAAAGTCTTTCTTGGAGTCTGAATAAACAGTAGTAGATAGCACTTACTTGCACCAACTTTCACTCTTTTATATTCTCCAACACTAATGAATAGCAGAATTCTTATTACAAAATATTACAACCCACAGAGTCTTTAAGACTTTTTGTTCCCCGTGAGAATGGCCAATTCAGTAACATTAAGAAAGAACATGCCTAGGCACAATAAGATTTGCTAACAAACTTTGTTAGAAAAGCTACTACGGTACTTCCCACCATTTTCTATCAGGTCTGGAAGTTTTCCTGGAAGTTTTTCAACACTTAGCAAGAATTTTGCAGCATATTAGGTATTTTCAAGTCAGACAGTAGAAAACAAAACAATTTGAGAAGGGTTGTGCACTAGCATTACAAGCAGAAGGTCTGGTAGGAGATATGGTGGCCAGAGGTCATCCTGGACTTAGCAATGATGAAATTACAGAGTTCCAAATCCTTGGTGAAGTAAGGGGGCGGGTCAATAAAACTACCACAATGGAATTTCAGAGATCAGATTTTGGCCCGTTCATGACATTGCTTGAGGGAGTCCCTTGAGAGAGACTCCCGAGGGACAAAGAGGTCCAGGAAGGCTGGATATTATTCAAAAAGTACTCTTAAAGGCAGAAGAGCACACTGTCCCTATGTCCCACAAGGTGAATTGGAACATTACCACCAAGGATGAGGACAAATCTGAGGTACTTAATGCCTTATTTGTCTCAGTCTTTTATGACCAGTACAGTTATCCCTAGGGTACTCAGCCTCCTGTGCTGGAAGGCAGGGATAGAGAGCAGGAATACATTTTGCAATATCCAAGAGGAAACAGTTACTGACCTATCATGCCACCTGAACATAAACAAGTTTGCAGATGACACCAAATTGGGTGGGCATGTGGCTCTACGTAAGGGTAGGAAAGCTCTACAGGGGGACCTGGACAGGCTGACGTAAACTCAGTTTAACAAGACCGAGGGCTGGGTTCTACACTTCGGTCACAACAATCCCCTGCAACACTACAGCCTTGGGGAAGAGTGGCTGGAGAACTGCTCAGTGGTAAGGGAACTGGGCGTGCTGATGGACAGTGGCTGGACACAAGCCATAGTGTGCCCAGGTGGCCAAGAAGGCCAACAGCACCCTGGCCTGTGTCAGAAATAGTCTCTCGGTGGCCATCAGAACTAGAGAGGTACTCATCCCCTCTCCTACTATGCTTGGCATCACTGAGGCCTGACATTGAGTATTTGGTTCAGTTTTGGGCACCTCAATACAAGAAGGACATTTAGGTGTTGAAGCGGGTCCGAAGAAGAGCTACAAAGATAATGAAGCTAGCTACAAGTCACTAGCAATAGGACAAGAGGAAATGGCCTCAAGTTGCATCAGGGGAGGTTTAGATTGACCAGAAAAAATGTCTTCATGACAGAGTGGTCAGATTTGAACAGGCTGCCCAGGGAGTGGGTGGAGGCACTGTCCCCGAAGGTGTTCAAAAACCGTGCAGATCTGGCACTTGGAAACATGGNTTTAGATTGACCAGAAAAAATGTCTTCATGACAGAGTGGTCAGATTTGAACAGGCTGCCCAGGGAGTGGGTGGAGGCACTGTCCCCGAAGGTGTTCAAAAACCGTGCAGATCTGGCACTTGGAAACATGGTTTAAATGGTTGGACTTGATGATCTTGGCGGTCACTTCCAACCTTAAAGATTCTATGATTGATTTCCTGAAAACCTGAAGTAAAGCTCACCCTGATTCTAGAAGGAACAGATTTAGGTCAAGTGGAATTACCATGGAGAGCTAACTCTTACAGAAATACTGCACTTAAATCCAAAGGAATTAGGTTAGCAGTGCTTTCCCCAAGGTACAGAAGGATTTTCTGGATACATTGTTCAGAAATTCTTTGAAAATTAGGACTTGCAACATACACGGCTCTTTGGATTTTTAATACCTACATAGTTGCATGTCATGCTTTCTGTTTTAAAAGCAAGGTTATCATAGGATCATAGGATGTTAGGGGTTGGAAGGGACCCAAGAGATCATCAAGCCCAACCCCCCTGCCGGAGCAGGACAAAACTATCTAACACAGATCACAGAGGAACGCATCCAGGCGGGCCTTGAAAGTCCCCAGAGAAGGAGACTCCACGACCTCCCTGGGGAGTCTGTTCCAGTGCTCTGTGACCCTCACAGCAAAGAAGTTCCCCCTTGTGTTGAGGCGGAACCTCCTCTGCTGCAACTTAGACCCATTGCTCCTTGTCCTATCACAGGGAGCAAGTGAAAAGAGCCTGTCCCCTCCCTCCTGGCCAGCTTCACCACTATCAAATCTGGAAGTGAGATCTGCTGGGGCAGTGTGATAAACACTGAAAATTGTGAATTCTGAAAAAAAAACCCAAACAGAAAAGGATTTTGCCTTTTGCCATAATTATATTTAGCCACAGACCAGCTTTTCTGTCTTCAGCCATTTTTCCTGCTGTGGAACCTGTGCTTCTAGTACCTGAGTAGTCCTTGTATTTAATTTTTGTGCCAATTTTTGAAAGTAGTATGAAACATCTGCTGATTTCACTCTGAGATAGGTACACCAATGTGTCCTTCAGTAGCACTGCCCACACTATGTTCAGTCAACTTTGTTTGCAGAAGGAGTAATCTGGAGACAACAGGTATTCTCACCCCTAGACTAACAAGCAGCCCCTTTTATAGGGTCCATAGACATCTCTTATACTGATGAAAATGACCCTTAAAAGATGGTTCTGCATAGTGAAAACAGCAAGCACCTGCCACAGCAAACCCACAGATGTTCAACAATGACAAAGCTCTGGGGAGACCAGTAAATGTACAAATGCTACAATCACTTCATAGAATGCACACAATTTTAGCTTTATTCTTGATCATTGACTTGGTTGACACCTAAGTTCTGACAAGTTCTAGACCACACAGACAAGTTATTTCTGCTGCTGACTTAAGTATTAATAAGTAAATGGGATTTTGTCCCACCAGCCTTGGGGTCTTGTAACTCTCATTTTTCTCTCCTGGCTTAAGTTTGAATTACTTGTAATTCCTGCTTCACTTTCTCCCTGTCCAAAAGTTACCTTCATGCACCAACTTTGGCATCCTTGTAAGTGAATGCTAACAGACCAGAAAAAGGTTTATCTTGGATAGACACTGCTCATGTCAGTGACAAATGTCCCCTAAATGGACACGCTGAGAATAATCTCAGGCTCACCAAGAGAACACGAATGTCTGCAACATGACCAGGGCTGCATAGAGCCTTGTTACGGAAAGCTGCTCTCAGCACTGTGTTAAAGAAAGAGAGCTGGGATGGGTCCAAAAAGGGCAAAAAAGTAATAAACCAAGGAGTAAAATCCACATATTTTTTCTGTTGTTAATGTAGTCCCTGTCAGAAGTACAAGGCCTGACAAACAAAGGTAATCTTGAGAAACACACCCCACCTGCCTCTCTCGCATGCATGGTCAGTGTTGTTCTATACTATTGAACACTCTCTGCTGTTTATAAGCTTGGATGCAAGTATGGAAATGGGGCACAGCAGCCACGATACTCAGAATATTTTTTCCCCTTAGTTTTCAAATCTTAATTGTTGATATATGCTGTGAAAAAGGAACTGGAGACCTTACCACCCAAAGGAAAATTCTATTTCCACAACATTTTGCATTTATAGCTGCATTACTGCAAGTGCAAATGAGACAAGTTTGCAGTCTGCAGTTTGTTATCAATATTTCATCTGCAACTGCTACAGTTAAACCAGAAAAAAACTGTACTGGTAGACGTGAATGCTGGCTAAGTCTTCTCGAATATATCGGTTAACTCCATCACAAAAATCCATTAGATGCCCAGCACTGCTTAATGCAGTGTTTTGTAAAACAGTAAGAAATGAAAGAAAGGCAGATTCTTCTGTCCCAAGGACATATTACATCTCACCTCCACAGCTTTCCTGTCACATTGCCAATACAGAACCATGGAAAACTAGGAAAACCTAACCAATGATATGTGATATATATGATATACTAGTCTGTATAAAATCTTAGAGGACTAGGTAACATATGCTATTTTCCTTTAAAATATAGGATTTTATACGTTCAAAATTATTCTCTGAATAAAGGAAAAACCATTACATCACGTATTGAAAAAGTAGTTAGTTCCCATATTAGAACTAACAGATGGAGTGATACTCCACTGGTGCTGTAGTGATCACCAAGTGGATTCAACACAACCCAATGTCTATAAGCAAATACCACTTGCTACATGTTGTATGATGCACAGAAACGTCAGGCAAAGTTCCACATCTCTGATGCTGGAGCTGTGCAACAGTCAAACATCATGATACATTTTCTATCAAACTAGCACCAAAGAGGTACTTTGAATCAGCAGAACAAGCACACAGCACCACTGTGTTTCATACACGCTCTTACACTGTGTCACTTCTTCAGCCTCCAAGTAAATTTGAGCAAGTAGGTGGCTTTTTAAGTTTGACTTTGTGTCACAAGTTAAAGAGGAAACATATCCTTTTATCTGGAAATTCATCTCTGACCAGGAGTAACGACTTGCTGCTCACAACAGGTTATTTTTCCCCTCTTTCTGAATATAAATATACTCCACTGGTCTGATAACATGAGGCTGCTTCTGCTCTCCATAAGATCTTGAAAATTAAATTATGCCTTCTGCACAGTGCGATATAGAACGTGAGAGGAAATGTGATATTTTGTATGGAGAACAAAGATTTGGGTTTTCAAGCAAACCAGAAGGTAAACAGGTCAGGAGCCAGGAGTGAAAAGTAAAACATGACAGAAATCCATAGAGAGAATGGATAATATAAACAAACACACTTTTCATTAGGAAAGACTTCTTAATTCAAAAATTGATGCAAGAAGATCAATCAGAAGAGAAGATACACTGAGAGAACCACCATGAAGAAGCAGAGGAAAAGTTCAGGAAAGAAGCTGTGCCACCAATTTGACCTTCTGTCAGACACTTTACTGACTCTGCAGAAATGGGACATTAAGCAAATAGCCATAAAATAGGCTGAATTATTTAGCAAGTGTGGGACTTCTAAATCATCCTAGGTTATGACCTACCTGTGTCAGCGGATCTGGCTGCACTGGAAAACACGGTCTCCCAGGATGCAGTCATGGGTTGATGAGAGGCCAACATTAAGGAAGAGCTCTTCAGGTAAATCACACTGTGTTAATTCAATTATTGAACAAGGAGAAAATAACAATGATTTTAGAGTTTAAGATATTGGGGGGAGGGGTACTGTGTGAGTGTGTAAGGGTGTTGAAAAGCAGTTTTCAGGTTTGTCTTTTGGTAGTTTCAAAACTCCACAGTTGAAAAGGGCTGTATGACACTGATTTATTTTTTTTTCCATGTATATTTAAAACAGACATTATGAAATCATTTGGCACAGGCAGAACATTAACAACTTCTCTTTTTTCATGCAAAATTTCTTTGACAGCTTGGCATATAGTTAATCACTTTTCAAACTGAATGCACCCCAACACAGCGGACCTCATTTTTCAATCTGTCAGTCAGAATTTGTCATTAAGAAACTTTACAAAACAGATTTAATACTTCACTTTTTGCTCAGACTTGTGACTTGGCAATGGGCTGAGGAAAATGCGTATTTGCAACAAGATTAATGAGTAATTATTAGTTGAGATTAACCTGTTACATAGATTTAATGGATTTCTGTATTGGCTGTAGAAGTTCTCAGAATAAATTTACAAGTGATTGCCACAAATGAAAACAAGTTAACCTGATCAGAAGAAGTTCTGGAAGATGAGGGAGACAAGTAAAACAGATAAAAAGCAGAGAGAACACCAGGTTTTCAGAAAGGTACTGGATCCACTGATACTAAAAGAAAAGGCAGAAAGGAACTCAATGACTGTACCCACCACTCCTTTTAGGGTGACAGGCCCATTAACCTTCAGTTAGTACAGCAGTCATAGAGGGTCCCCAATAAATCTATTTCAGAGAACTCTTTGGGACAATCATGACTGCATGGCTATAAAGATATTAGTTGAAGTTTTTAATCAGATAGGGATAGGAGTAGCTTTTTTATTAAGGATATAATGATTTTGTAGAACTGAAAGAAACAGAAGTATGCTTACATCCTATCGCAGCAAATATTCGAGGATTCAGCTTCTCTGTAGAACGTGTTCTAATGAATATTTGCTGCAAAACCTCAGAAATGCTGTTCTGCACGCCTGAGAGAATCAGCTTGGCCACTGAACTTAATTAATTGACTTAAACTCCCGCTAACCTTCTGCAGTCAATCACACATTTACTCTATTTACCAGAGCTACATTTAGATGACACCCTTTCTGCACTGTGTCCTCACTTTGCACCCCTTTGTTCTTCCTCTTCTTTCTCTTTCCTTTCACTTTTCTCACCTCTCTTTAGGCTAAGTCCAGGTCCCTCAAAAATCAACACAAAACCTCCCTGCCGCTCCCTGAAGCACACAGTCCACTCTTGCTGCCTGTGCCTCAGACAAAACCAATATTGGAGGATATAAAAAAGCTACTGGCCTTCTTGTTTGCATTGTTGGAAACTACGTTGCTGGCCCACAGGCTACAGTTTCTCTTTCATTTTTGAAAGGTGACAAATTGTATCTGCCTACCACAGCCTTCATGCACCTTTAACCGCACAGTCAGCCACCTTAGCCTAGTAAATGATAATTTCTGGGTTAGCTCTCCACTCTGCTCTTTTCTTTCTCCCCCTGGCAACTTCCAAGAGACCTTGGTTGTTGCCTCTTCTCACGCAGAAATGCAAATTTAATTTCTCTTTTCTTTTTTTGGCAGCACATTTTGCAAGAGTTTCTGCCTGCGCCCTGACCCATACTGAGCTGTTTGCCAGCCTTTACGTGTTGCCTGCCAGCGTTAAATTCAAAATCTGTTCCCAAGCTTCTCTAGTAGCTGCACTCATGTGCGATACTTATAGCTACTAGTAAGCCAATGTCTTTACCATGTAAAAAACATCACTGGACACCACCTAATGAGAACTAACAGGCTGTTCGGTCTAAGAAGTTATTTTTATATTCAAGGTGATGTTATCTCTATGAATAAGAAGATGCAAAGATTCATTACGTTGACCCACATAAAAGCACAAACTAACTTGCATTCAAAATGTTGGGCGAGGAAAGCAGCAACACATTTGTCAGGATATCAAACTAGGGTCCAAAGCTAATGGGAGCCTTTTCTGGCTCTACAGATTATAAGTAGAATGGCTAAAATCTTCCCTAAAATCATGCCTCTAGAAACATCTTAGAATCAGAACCATTAAGGCTAGAGGAGACCTCCAAGATATCAAGTCCTTCTGTCAACCTAGTGCCACCATGTCCATTAAACCACCTTTAAAATACCTGACAACAGCCATATCTCAGCCTTTTCTTAGTCTCTAGAAGAATATTAGCATTTGGGGACATTTACAGAATGGTTAACAGGGACCTGTTAACCATTAACCTGTTAACCTGTTTCTAACTACTAGAAATGAAGCTGTCTCTTAACTACTGTCAGCTAGAATTTCTCTCAACTAGAAAGTTATGGGTGCAACGACTGAGTGTATGGCACAGAACAGGGTCTTGCTACACAAAGACAAGCCCTTCCTTCTCTCTTCCTAAAGGAATTGTGAGATCTACTCTGCATGGGTTTGTGGAAATGGCTTTTCACATTTCCATCATGATGAAGAAGAAAATTCCTATTGCATACACATAAACTAATCAAAAATCTAAACTGGCAGATGCTGGTTTTCTTCCACTTACAAACTGGGTTGTAATCCCTGTGACCTAGGGAGAGCAATTCTGCTCTCTCCCATACAGGCATATCACATGCATGTAAGCTGGAGCTTTTTAGAGAGCAAAAGAAGCAATTTTAATGTACCTACCTATGATGGGACAGTAAACAGCTCAGAATAAACAGCAGTGGGAAGAAATTAGCCTTGCATGGTTTGAATGGTCTGAAGCAGTTAAGTGACTATGCCGTACTGGTATGCTTGCACAGCTGCCATACACATCCCAGAAGAAAATACACTGGCAGAAATTGTTGCACTCATTGAAATTACCCGTTTCCATTCTAGAAAAGAAATCTTTATGTGAAGAATACCTAGACATTACTCTGATTTCGAGCTTGCAGACTTTTATAGCTGTAGATAGTACAGCTTTCTAGCAGGCAACACATGACAACCACCTCCAAACACTGTGATTGTAGAGACTGCCATAATAGAGCAACAAGTACCAAAATAATTACCTACAATCTGTGGGCTTTGAATGAAAATATTCTTCTCAGAGAACAGACTTCTAGAGCACCCAGATTTCAATCATGTGATTGTCAACTGACAGTTATAACTGATAACCACATCCATGTTTCTGCTCCTTCATGTTGCTGAAGACAATAAGGAAAAGAAAAATGGCTCAATGAAAAGAGAAGTACTTGGCCAGCTGTTTAGTAGTAAGCAGTGGAACAAAGCCAGTCTGGAGATTAATTCAAACTGCTTCATAAACCTAAAACAAATTACTTGGTTACTTAGCCTGTGGGAACATAATTGAAAGCAGTGACTGGGTATTGAGTCCAGCGAGAGTATTTCTCCAGCTCCACAGAGTATGGCGAGTGTAGAGACTGGTATCACTACAGGAAAGCAAGTGCTCATGGAGGCGTGTTTATTGCCTTGCTCCTCAATAGTCTTTTACTGAACAGGACAACAACTTGGAAACACTATCTGAAATGTCAGCTGTATTCCTTAGACCATTCATCAATTCACAGGCAACATCCTTTTTAGCCATCCGTTCAAGGCTTTGAAACATTTTGGGAGCCTGCAATGAAAGACCGTGGAACATCATAGAGAACAGGTTCATCATGAGGTTTAACAAGGAAAAGTGCAGGGTCCTGCACCTGGGCCAGGGCAACCTGCATTATCAATCCAGGCTGGGGGAAGACAAGCTGAAGAGCAGCCCTGTGGAAGAAGGTGTGCGAGTACTAGTGGATAAAAAGCTGGACATGAGCCACCAGTGTGCAGCAGCTGCCCAGGCAGCCAACTGCATTTTGGGCTGCGTCAAAAGAAGTGTGCCCAGCAGATCAAAGGTGATTCTGCCCCTCCACTTTGACCTGGTAGGACCTTATGTGGAGTATTGTGGCCAGCTCAGGAGTCCCCAGGACAAGAAGGATGAGGACCTGTTTGAGCATGTCCAGAGGAGACAACAAAAATGATCACAGGGCTGGATCACGTCACTGATGAAAATAGGCTGAGAGAGTTGGGTTTTCCAATAGTATCGCACAAAATACCTTGGTCTTTTAACTTTTTCCCCCACCTTTTGTTTCTTACTGTTTTAGGATAAATTTAAAAGTTAAATAGTTAGTAGTTGCCTTGCAAAATTTTAGTTCCATTTCACGCTAATTATATTGCCCTAATACTGGTGTTTTCCACCTTACCTGAGCCGTGAGAAGTTGGTCACTACTGGGAGAAGGTACACTATCCACAACTGTCAAAAGACCAACAGGCAAGAAAGCCAAAATCTGAGCTGAAGGCCATTTAGGTCAAATATCTCCTGAATCCAGCACCCAATCTGCAAAATGTTATCCAGAGACAGCTCTATCAACTGGCCATGTATTTATTACTGTGGATGCTGTTGGGCTGTTAATTAAGCAGAACTACAATTGCAGTTTCTTTTAAATTATACCTAAGCATGGTTTACCTAAAATCAAGACTGAAACTCATCTTTATTTCTTCCTATATTTATAACCCACTCAAATAGCCACTGAACACGTTAAAACAAATTGTTACCTGAGCAGAAAGTCAAGACACAAGATCCAATCCCAAATAACTACCCAAGCTGAAAGACAATGTCTTCAGACAACGCAGTGCAAAGAAATGCAGAGTGAGAAGAACGACAGTAACTACCCCTTCCTCAAAAAAACAAAAAAAGCAAAGCAGTATCGGTATTACCATTGTAATAATTTAATTGTTATAATTTACACAGTGAATTGTATGACAAGCCTCTACCAATATTTTCAAAGCTTCATCAACCCCTGTAAAATTTGTCCTCTGCCATCCTTGACAGCTCTATCATATGCCCTGCTTTGTATATACTCTGCACTCCAGATTATTTAATTAGCCAATAAACTCTAGCAAGGAAAGCTTTGTTGATCACTCCTTTTGACTGTTCAACGGCATGTTATCAACTGATTACCAGTTGCCCAGTGATGCCAACTGAGTACCTGATTTCAAGCCCTTAATTAAATAACCATTCATTAAACCCACAGTTAAACAGAACTTCTCATATGTTGTCATTAAAACAAATGGTTGTACACAATAGCCTTTTATTCAATAGATAGATGTGCCCTGTTCACAGTATATTAAGCATCAAACTGAAAAAACCCCACTGTGACTGAAGAAAAAAAGGTATATGCCATATGCTTTGAGTGGGAAATACTACATAGCAACCAATAGGAAGTTACTCTAACAGATATTATTATTTTATATAACTTTAAAACTAGCTTACAGTTATCTCACTCACTGGACCCAGTTTTCCATATATCATGTGTTTCCCATGAGATGATTGCTGCTCTCTTCATAGAATAATTGATTCAGGCTGCTACCTACTACTATTAGAATGAAGCAATTTGAGTTCTCTTTGTCAGAATGTAAATGAATCATTGTAATTCAACGTTTGAAGGTGTTTTCCTTTCCTTCCTGGTCTTTTTCCAATGTCACCATTTGCTTTTTTAGCTCCAGTACTGCTGCTTCTCTCTGTCCTCCCAACAAGAAACACCAAGCTTTCTAGTTTTATCTTGTCGCTCAGCTGCTGTGGTTCTTCTTCCTGAGCTATTCCATTCTCTTACCCTTAAGCCATCTGGGGCTAGTCATGTCACAATGCTTTTTTCAGAAAGGAAGCTATTTCCTTTTCATCCTCTCAGGACAGAATACGGACCACCAAGACTAGATGTCAAAGGAGAGATGGAAGGGAGGTGCTTATGAAATGCAATGGAAGAGAAAGAATATCACTATGAAATATCTGGTTATCTTTGCTTAGGACACATTCGGGAACCAACAGCCCTTTTTCTAGAAGAAAGACTAACATTGAATCACAAGGCTTTTGCTGGTTCATTCATCAATAGCCCACTCTCTGCTCTGTTTGCACAGGGGTAGATTTTCACCCTCTTATGGAATAAACCCGGATCAGCGTGTGAATTCCTCTAGCTTTGACAGATGTAGCAGAAAAGAAAAATAGGAGGTTGAAACTATAGCACCTTTCCTCTTCACACTCAAAAGCTTCATATTATAGAGAATAATGACCCAAGAAATTAAAACTTCTTTGAGGTGACTTTTTTATTAGAGGGCCTACAAAGAAAATACGTTTGAAATCAGTGTGCCCAGCATAGTCTCTGTATAGTACGGAGTACTTGTTTTTCATAAGTAGACAAATAATTTCCTGGTTGGAAGCTCCTGAATAATGGCACTTTCCTCTAGCTTGAGCTCCTCTAATATTTTTCTCTTGTCAATTAAAAATAACTTGATAAAAATACCTTTATAAAGAATAACTTCATAAAAAGCTTATAGTTTAATCCTGTAATAAGAATTAGGATAGAGTACCAATTTCATTCAAGAGCATTTAAAAATCTTACCTACTTGGTGCTAAAAACCGAGTTATCTGAAAGTCAAGTCAATGTCAAATTAAATCTTGCTTTTATCTTGCAGCACAAGGCTCAGGAAGAACCAAAGAACTGTAAGATTAAAGCAGCATAACTAATAACTGGTACCAAAGACAACCCATATTGGAATTTACTTTCAGGTCACAGCACTCTATACACACCATAGAACTGGACTCACATCTTAACCATCAGTTTCAAGCTCTATTAGCACAGCAGCATATACTAGAGGCTAGAGTCTTGATCATTAAATACAGATCTTAGTAAAGGTACAACCCCTCTGTGCTACATGACAGCACAGATGAAGAGTTATTCCTTACTAAAAAAGAAGGCAATTCTCAGACAAATAGTCATAAGAAAAAATTCAGTCAAAACCATGGCCTTTTAAAAAAAATAATGTACTATTTAAAATCCATCTCCACTACTGATAACTACAGAGTTCATCAACACTTAATCAATCACTGCGAAACCTACGCTCTTCTCACCTTTAATTACAAACGGCAGCTGTAAGGTCTTGCTCTGGGTCCTTTATTTACAACACTTCCCAGCAACCTTTCAACTTGACTTATCAAGAAGATACAAATCTGCTGCAATGAGAAATGTGTCTGCCTAGGCATCAGGGTCAGCGTGAAGTGCAAGAAACTTTACATGAATTTCAAGAGTCTGAGTATCTGTCTCTAAGCTGCAATATTTCTTTCCACACAAGCAGTAGATTTTAGAACATCCTGATCCTATATTATGGGGTATATTATTTAATACTCCTAAAATTGTGGCCTGTGCTAAGAAGAGTCCATTTCTCAAAGGAATTAATTCCTGTATGTGTTTAGGGTATTTTCAATTAGATAAAAATATGATTTAGTAACTATCACTACAGTTTTGTAACTTCCTCCCTTTCTCTTTCCTGTTTCTTCTCTGGGAAAAGGAAAACCAAGCCAAACGGTGAGCACAGTAAAAGCCAAACCAGGTTTGCCCTGACTCCCTGTTCCTTCACTGTACCCTAGAATTTTATCACCTGTGCTTGCTCCTTTCTACCATCATCTCTTTCTCGGTGTTTGTCTGCATTCAACTACTTCGACACCCAAATAAAACACAATCACAGAACTTCCACAGCATTTCTTGTATTCCATCCTTAGAGCACCTGGTGTGAATGGGACTAGAACTTTTCAGTCCTTTCTGTTTGCCCAGTACCTAGCATCACAATGTTCATCCTTGACTGCATAGGTAATTAAACAAAGAAATTTAGGATTATAATTTCCATGGAGTCAAATAATCTCCGTTACAGTAATATCTCACAATTTTTAATGCATTTCTGTTTATGTACCTGTCAAATGTTTAACTCCAAGAAAAATTAACCAATTAATTTAGTTAAATTGCTAATAGGCTGACATAAAAATAAAACAAGGATAATTTGGAAACTGCTCACAAGTTGCAGGCAAAACCAAAAGTAACTTGATTTAGAGGAAGACAAGACAACATTTAATTCTCTCAACACAGAAATCCCACACAAAGGCATACAGATATTAATCACATGTTCTTATATAACTGGATTAAACTGCCATTGCAAACCCCTCAAAGGTAAGTGATTTTCAGCAGCTCTTGCTCTCTGAGGAAAACCAGAGTCCATTCAGCCCATGTACACATCCCTCAGCATCAGTGGTCATTTTACAGTCCAGTTCTCTTTCCTATATACTTCCACAACAGTCCTCCATATCCAGAGCACTAATTCCTATGAACAAAAAGAGAGCTCTCAGTTTCAGCAAACCATGGGATTCAGACAAAACACTCCTTCCACTTCTCTCTCTTTCTCCTAACCATGTTTCCGGGGATAAATGTCCACTGTGTCTAGCTCAGTACCATGTGTTCTCTCCAAGCAATAGATAAATATGAAGTCAAGAAGAGGGAGGAGCCAAAAACCTGAAACCAGAACCTTTTAAACTCAAACTTTGTTGGCAAAAACTCAGCTTGGAATTACAAGTTAAAAATCACAAGTTGCTGCATCAACCTTACAGTGCCTCAAACAAGAAATCTGAAGTTTCAGACTATAACAGTACTCCCTTTAAGTAGAGAGTACATTAAGAATCAAGAAATTGCGAACAGATAAATGGTGTAAAAACAGCAATAACAAAGCAAAGGTAAATAAATAATCATGTACATATCTAACACCTGCTGCCCTGTCAATTGTCTCAGCATCAAAATCCGTGAGAATCCTTCTCTCTTCTCTCAGGATGAAATTAAACTGTTGTATCACCAATAGCCTTTGAAGTGCTCCCATTGGTTTCTCTTTTGATGCCATAGCATCTAAAACTCTGAATACAGTGTACTGTATCAGTAACCACTCTGCCTCCAGCTATTTCAATAACTGTCACAATGAATATGGAGAACAGTTGAACTGACCTACATTGCTACTCTACTCAGCAGTGACTTTATTTTTACAGCAACACAATGGGCTGCTTTGCTGTATTTTAAACCTTTATTTTGTTGGAATAATTACAATGTTGGCATGGCATTTTGATTGATACGCCTGTGAAAAAATCAGACCTTTGTTATCAACACATGTGTTTTAAACTCTGCACTGTATTAAGTTTACATTTTTTTCAGCGCCTAAAATATATCAAAACTCTTACTGGCCACAAGTGAAAAACTGCTAATATTTTAATATATAGAATCATAGAATCATGAGGGATTGGAAGGGAACTTGAAAAATAATCCCCCTGCCACAGCAGGACCACCCAGACCAAGTTGCACAGGAACACATCCAGGTGGGTCTTGAATGTGTCCAGAGAAGGAGACTCCACAACTCCCCTGGGCAGCCAGTTCCAATGCCAATAGAGTGCATTAAATTAAATAAAGTAACTAAGTAAAAGTAACTATGCTTGGAAATTTATGTCAATTTTAAAGAAATGATGAGGAAAAAAAATGCTTTGAGCATAAAAAACCCCCCATAAACACCTTTGGTGACAACACTGATCCATTTTCTTCTGGACATCTGATTTTGAGAGACACACAAGACTGAAAACACAGGCTAGAGCAGGGCTTTTTGAAAAAGCAGAAAAGAAATAGTATTGTTTCAGTACCATCACTACTCCCTGAAAAACTGAAAACCATATCAAACCCATAGATTCTGCTTCCAGAATCTGATCTTTCAGACTCCAATACAGTCCAGAAACATGACAGCAATACAGATAATGAGAATCTACTTTCAGAGATAAGGCATGTTTGTGATGAATGTTCAGTCTCATTCTATCTAAACGACACCAAGGTATATTTATATGGCTAACCCATGAACTCTGGCAGATGTTTTTCATGCACAAAAATGTGAGCTCCCACAATGAGAACTGATAATGTATTTTGCCATTTAATAAGAAGTTCCATCATCTTGCCCACTAGATGAACTTACAACAGAAAGCAGGTGAGAAGCACACTAGAAGAATGATTTTAAAACCACTTCTCAAAAAATGCCTTCTTTGCATACCAACAACAAAGTTGTTCAAAACTCTCCAAGACAACAAATCAATGAGAAATCATTTGCATCCTTTTCTTTGCCCCCACCCACCAAATCAGAGAACCCTCCTAATCCATCCTTTGCAAAATAAGATTTCCTATTGGGTGATAAGTGAAGGTGGTACATTTGTGTCCTAGAATAGCTGAGTGTCCTGCCTTGTGTGATGACAGTAGGTCACAAAGGGGTAAATAAGTTTTCCTGACCAAGCAGACCTTAATTTTGACAGTCTGCTAACCCTCAGCTGATGTTGTTAAGGCATGTTGTTCCTTGAATTTAATGGATTCTACCTTGAGGAACTGAAGAGTTACTATGGTTATTTGTAATCTGCAGCTTAGAATTCCAAGCTGAAAGTGACTCAGTGACCTGGTGTAACTAGCTTGGAGCTTCCAATTCCGTTTCTTGCTGCAAGAGTTTAGTGTGGACATCAAGCGTGATGTCAGTGGACTGGGATACCACTGACACTGAATGGAGAGAAAGTGGGAATTCAGAACCTCAGAGACCAGTGAAGGCAAAGTTTTTACCTGTAATCCCCTGTTTGCTGAAATGGTGAGAGTGTTTTCCCTTTTCATGGCCTGTAGAAATCAGTGCACTGGGAACAAAAGAATGGTTTGGAGGCACAAGAATCAGAGACCTGGATGTTAAAAGAATCCTTGACATTGAGGAATGGATGCACAGACTGAAAAGATAGCACGTTTCCACAAGTAAAAGAATTGCTAGAGGTTTCTTTTTCTGAGCAGCTGAAGGTAGTAGCTCAGCCCAGTTACATACTCTCGGTATGTCTTTGTGCTAGGGCTTTTATGTTGTGTGAATTAAATGTGTCATGTTTTCACCAAATCACGCCGGTCTTTGTATTTGTCTGTGACTTTATAAACGATTTTGAGCCCTTCTTGTTTTGTTTTTGTCTCATTAGCACATTATCTAAATTGATTAGTTAATCTCATCTCAGACCTAATCAACTGATCAGCCAATCAGTGAGGATACGACTAGAGCCAATTTGTTGCAAACAATTTAAGTAACAAATTTTTTTTAAAAGCTCTCATTAAACTCATTCATTTATAGTCCTGTATACTTCTCACTCACAGCAAAAGCTACAGACCTGTGAAGATGATAATAAATGTATGAGGACAGCCTAGGAATGAGTAACTGCCCAAACCAGCACATTGCAGCATGGCTGCAGAGGATGACAACAGCAATTAAAGGGATCACTTTGTGCACTCTATTAGGTAATTATCCAGATAACGTCAAGGCTCACATTCTCAAGTGCTTTGATAATGGTTTATTACAGCAGCCCATTTCAAGTTACATTAGCCTGACAGCTGGTGTATGGAATACATTTCAGCACAGCTGCAATGAAACAATCTGGAGGTTAATGGTGGGGCTAGCAGTGAGAAAGGCAGGGCTCTCCTCTCTCTCCCCCTCCCCCTCGCTCTCCTTGCAGGGGCTGGGAAAGCAGCACGGAAAACTGCATTTCTGTGCAATCCCAATGGAACACGCACCCTGGTGTGCATGTCTTCTGTAGTCACAGGAATGCTGGGCACTGAACAAGCAGCTATGCATCCACTGAGTTTCTATGATGGAATCTGAAGACAAAATGCCTCTCGCAGCAGGGCTTTTTGTTATTTGCACAAGTACTGCACAGGTACCATAGTAGAGCCACTCGTGCTAAAGTTATGTAATCGTTCTAATGAAGTCCTTTTTATATCTACACTTTGGAAGCATGACGAGGAAGAAGCACTTTAACATGGTTAGGTCTTGAATTTGTAGATGAATCAGTTCATGTATGTACTGTAAATCTCTAGCTAAAGCATGTATCTTCTTAAAAATACACACCTTTTTCTTCCCTTGATTTCAGTGAACATTGAATTGATGCCTATTAGTGCCATTCTTTGCCTTTCAAACAAGTGCTGTAGCTACAGACTATTAATTTGTCATTAAGCGCCGCTTACAAAAGCTTATTTACGTATGAAGTCTTCAGAGAAGGCACATGATGACTTTCTGATATAGGAAAACCTTTTGTTTTACATATTCTCAGAAGCCAAGATAACTGAAGTCAGCTACTTAAATTCTAACTTAAAGCACCTGTTTCAGTGACCACATTTAAAACAGAGGAAAAAAAACCCAAGCGAAAAAACTTAGCACAGTTGCTCTTGAATTTAATAAGGGCCGCTGAGTACTCAGAACAGAAAAATCCAGCCCCATATTCAGCTGCCTTACTTTGATTTAATTTATCATGCCACGGTCCAGAAATCATGGTCAGATAAATTTTAAATCAATTTTCAAATGCAAGCTGCTGAGGCTTTTCACCTCCCAGAATTTCACTTCCTGAATTAGAAAAGGAATTTGTCTGTCTGACATCAGTGAGATTGCCCAGATAAACCAACAAATAGATAGTGCTCTCTCATGTCTTAAATTTAACACTGTCCTATCAACTCTTCTCTTTGAAACTCTTTCTAAATCTCAACTGACTCACCCTTACAGCACAGTGGGGAAAAAAAAAGCACTCCATTCTACAACGGCGAGAAGAGAAGCACCAGCCACACCTGCCAAAAGAAGAGTATAACACCAGGCAGAATGCTCAGAACTTCTGTGTTCAACCCACAACACTGCATCTGGGCATCCTGCTGCACTGTGCACACTGGCCCCATGGACTGTCCTGCTCAGCCGTTTATCAAGAGCATAAAGCAAGTGGTAGCAGTGCACATGCATCAAGGCTCCTGCTGTTACTGCATGATCCGATTAGACCACTCCGTCAAGTGACTAAAATAGCTCTCTTGAGGCAGCGTGCTATCTTGCTTCTGGGGTCGCAGAGTAATTCCTTTTGCAAGAAGAAAATTCCTTTGAACCTCCAGCAAAAGGACACTACAGACACATGGGCCAATGGAAGGACTGTCTTCAAATAGTGTCATCACTCAGCCTTTGTTGCCTGTTGGGAATTCATGTGGTTCTATTAGTTCACAGCATGCTTTGTAATTATGCCTAAATGGGTGCTTAAAAGGCCACCTCCTAACCTGTGCTGATCCTAGAACAGGAGTAAATATTTATCCCAGTGCGAGAAGTTAAGATGCCTGGATAAATCAGAGAGAGGCCCTAGCCATGCACAGCATGCATCTCCAGTGGATCATAGGACAGGTTGGCTAAGGCCTCTAGTGGGCACCTGCTTCAACACCCCAGCTCACACAGTGCCATCTGAAACCCAGGACTATGGCCTGGGTGGTTTTTTAGTATCGCCATGGAGGAAGACTCCATCAATCTGGGAAACCTGTACCTACAGTCTGTCACTCTCACAGTGAGAAAGCATTTCCCGACACTCTGAAGGAATCTCTTTTGTCTCTGTGCCTATTGCCTCCGTCCTGTAAGAAGAACTGCATCTCCTGATGCAGCCCAGGATCTGGTTTGCCTTCTGGGCCGCAATATCACACTGCTGGCTCCTGTTGAGCTTTTCATCCATAAGCATTACTAAGCTGTTTAAGTCTAGCAAAGACAGTGCATGTTCCTTATCCTTTTTCATTCAGTATTTCAACAAGTACCAACACACAAAAGTGTGTTGCATGTATGTTTTCCATACATCCAGCTACAGTTAATGTATGGAGAGACAATTTATGAGTACAAAGAGATGTTGCTGCATGGATACATATGAACATTCTTTCTTTGTCTTTTAGTACAGAGAAGTTCAGGCAGTCAGTGTTATGTGGACAAATGAGGAGAGCAAAGTTGTTTATCATTATTATCAGATCTATCTCAAAATGAAATCAATTATCTAACATCACAGAAAACATTACCCTTCATACAGTTGCTGATTATAATGCTCCTGTATTATGTGGTCATATTGGCAACATTAGTGTTTACATTCCTCTTCTGGTTTCACATTCCTTGGCTGAATACTTGTCATCCAAACACACAATCACCTTACCTTTCTCTTGGGAGGGTCTTACATACAAGACTTTCTCTTTTGACATTACTACAAAGGTCTACGTGTATCTTCCTTCACAACAGTGACTTTACTGCAGGACAAAAAAATATGGGTACAGGGATAGAACACAAGGCTGAGTTTAAACAATAAAAGAGAAGGTAAACTAAACAACAAATATCAGTTAATATCTGCAGCAACTAATCTGGCTGCTAGCAAATGACATGTTTGCTCATTTTTAAGGGGCAAACAAAAATATTACTAAATGCTGGAGCTGGCTCTTCTGCCAAAGTGAAGACCTCACCAACACACATGTGAGTTACAGAAATGCATCAGCAAGACACAGCCAAGACTGTTCTTACAAGACTTCTGATCCTACCTCAGAAAGGAATCACTTGGGCTTAAGGTTGGAAGAGACCTCCAAGATAGTCAAATCCATTGAGGTCAATGAAACATTTTACAATTAAAATAATAAGGCATAAAGAGAATGTGTTACTTAAAAGAAAATTAGCTAGAACGCGTGTGATTTATTTTTGTCATTCTAAAATATAAAAAGTACATCCTATTTATCAGGTACATAGTAATTCAAGGCATCCAAGCAGACGACCCACTGTTAAAAGGTTCTAACAAGTAATTCATCTATATAGTTGCTTAACATTCAAACACACTGTAAGGGTTAACCAACACCATTACCAGTGCCTCTAGCATTTCCTCATTTTACTTGCACAAAAGCAGTAATAATTATAAATTTGAATGAACTTTTAAAGTAAATCCATTGCATGGACTGTGGAAATGTTAGAGCAATTAGAACAGGGTTTTTTTCTGCAGATTAATTCAGGACAAAACCCAAGCAGTGGTGAAGTAGCTCTTGGGAAACACTCACTGAAATAGTAAATGCAGTTGAGAATCAACAAAGATGCTAGCCATTATGTGCTGAATAGATATGTCATGTCTCCATAGGCTTAAGGTTAACACATAACATCACATAACATACATACAGGTCACTTGAGAATGTCTCTTGAGAACCCAAACTGCTACAGGAATGCTGGAACTGCTTTACATTAGAAAAGCAATTGCTTTACTCTGCAATTTGCACTCAAGACAACAAAAGATGTAAAGTAAGACAGAAGAGGAGGAATAGTTCTCATTATGATAATTTTATGATAGCTATGAAAGAAGTTACTTCGGTAACTACTGCCATAAATTTAAAATGCTAAAATGTTCTTCTAACTTGAAACAGGAAAAAATTGAGCCTATTGTGCAGACTAAAGCTAGGAAAAGAGATACCTGGCGGCTCATATTTGCTATCAATGAGACACGGGCATCCTGTGGTACTTGCTGAGAGCAGTACAACGTCTCTTCTACCCGGGTCTTGGGATCTGCTTGGGGCTATTTTAAATTTTCTTTTCACAGACTGTCTCCTTGTCCACGCTTCCCAGGCAAAGTCAGAGAATTGCATGAGCTTTTCCCCAGCCCTAGACTCTGGAGGAGCCGTTTGTCCCACTGTGACCATGTGTCAGTGCCAACTCCTGCCCTGCATGTTTCTCAGAGGAAAGCCGATGCAGGGAAGTCACAGATGCATGGCAACCAGACAGCTGCTGCCAAAGCTAAACCAGCTCCCAGCCAAACAGGGCCAGACCATGCTGAGACTGCACTGACAGGGCAGCACCAAGACCAGGAGGCATGATAGGAAATTCAGCTCCAGCTCCTGCAGAGTCCGTTTTTTGCCTATTTAACCAAAATAAGACTTTAAATCTTGTGCAGTAAAAGATCAGTCAAAGGCAAGAAAAACAGCTTAGTCTGATTAGTGGTTTTAATTTGAAGAGAATGGCTGGCAGAAAGGGAATTGTGTTCCCATAGCACTGTGACTGTTGAGCCAAGTTCTCAACAGGGAAAAGAGCGGATCACGATTCTACTTCCCTCCCACACCCATGGGGAATATTTTCTGAGGAAAACCTAGGACTACCTAGGGAGACTGACTAATGGCACTTGCAAAATTCAGAGCTATGTCTGTTCTGTGTTAGGTTGGGTACTGGGTCTGGTCAGGTTTTCCTGGCCAGAGGCAAAAAACAACGAGGCACATTTCTGCATGGGCAGCTCTGTCAACAGCCTTTCTCAGTGAGGTCAACAACAGTTGCTCAGGTGGAGACTGCAGCTGCTACAGGGGAGACTCCAGCACACAAAGGCCACCTAGGCCCTGGCACACAGCTCTCAAGGGTCAAAAAGAACATGCTCTGCCACACCAGACACCACAAAGGTTGGCCAATAATTACAGACCTTGAATACCCATCCTGCAGCACACATGCTCAGGGGGCCAAAAGCAGTTGTACCAGCTACTGTTGGAGATGGAGTTCAGTATCTGGTTTGACTGCTCAGTACTAACAGCTTCACTCATCTTGACAGCAGCACACAGGAAGGTGCTTCAGGTCACCATGTTCTTCATAATTCCCTGGCATGGTGACACTCGGGTAATATGACCTACATGAGTGAGTGTCCAGCCCAGCTTGGCTGACTGTTACTTTACACAGCACACACTCTTTCAAAAACAGTTCTGGTTTATGTTCTTTAGAAAACAGCTGAATTTAGTCCACTCTAGCCCAGGAAATTCCTTTGCTTAAGGGATTTTATCTCCCTTTTCTGAGCTGAAGAGTAGTAAGCAGTTTTGAAGAACGTTTTTCTCCTGCTTCCAGGTGATATTACAACCAACTTGAAGTTCAAGGATTTATCAGGGAAGTAATGATAAAGGATAGTGAGTTGCCTTAAAAAAGCTCATTGACTTTCAGCTGTCAATGTCCTCAGGGGAGTAATGGCCCTGTCTAGCCTCACCTGGGGTCTTCACCAATGCCCTCTGTCCAGGGATTCCATCTGAGATGAAGTTGGAGCCTTCAGACCAGTCCTGTCCTGGACTGCCAGTAAGACCTGTGCTGTAGACCCTGTACTGTCCCTACTCTGCTTGCCACCAGTTTGCACTTGTGGTGCCTGAGGCCAAGGTGAGGGCTCTGCTTTTGCAGTGCTGCAGTCACCCTTGGCTACCTGACACCCTTACCCCTGACAGCAGAGCCCAGACAGGACAAAAGCTAAGGCCAAGAATAGGACTACACTTCTGGCCTTGATGCTATCAGAGAGAAAGTTTCAGGTTTGGGTTATTCATGTGATCAGAAATGGGCTACTGCATTGGGAAGCCTATGGCTGATGCACAGAAGCCAGACAATACACTCTAGAGAGAACTGTCCCTTTGGGGATGTGAGGAATACATGGATTATTTTCCTTTACTCTCTCTTTCTATTATAACAAAAATAGTAAAAGAAAATAAAAAGAAAGAGCAATCCGTGGCAGTGCAGAGACCACTCCAGGTCTCTGTAACTGGGTCACTGCCTTCTGCATCAATTCATCTATGTCACTTGTCAAGCTAACCCAGGCTCAAAACTAAATTGGACTGTGATGTCTCCATTTTTTTACTTCCTTCTTTATTGATGCTCCAAGTCCTTGCAGACACAAGTATAGGGCAGCTCACTCAAAGACCATCATCTATAGTTGTGACTGTAATGGAAGTGCTTTCATGTGCTTCATGAGTTTTCAGACCACTGTATAAGATGCTGAGGTCCCAATGGAACTCCCTTTTACATCTAAATGGATAAAGTCTAGAGTGACCAGGACAGGAGTAATGGGGTTCATCACTGGAGTTCAGGTGACAAGGCCAGTTGGGAAGGAAAGCGGGAAGCTCCAGTACCAAAGATGACCTCTTGCAGTCTCATGTTGAAGAAATGGTGTTTTCAAACACATGACATACACATTTTTCTGTGTTTAAGATCAAGTATCAGTTCACCTAGAAATTAATGCACAAGTTCATAAATTCTCAGTTGTTTAGCCCTCATAGCAGTAAAACCACCCCTCCTAGCCTTGCTTTTGTGGCTTGAAATTTAGCTCCCACCAGGACAGGCTGGTGACACTTGAGTGACTGCTAACAATCTGGGCAGCTATTGCAGGTTACGCCCTGGTATGTGCTGTTGTCATCCTCCCAGGCACAGCCAATTCTGTAGCTGTTGCTGTTCTCTCAGTGCAGACAGCACAGCCAAAGCGCAGTCAGTGCCCACCAGGGAATTTCAGATGTCTACCCAGCAGGTCTTAAGCTTGAACAGAAACAGGTTAAAGCCTTTAGCAACTTGCCAGAAGTATTTCCTGAAGTGGTTTCTACTGAGATTGGGAAATGATATTTCCTACTCGTACCAGGATACTGTATGCAGTAACTATGGCTGGATGTTTTATAGGACAAGCTGTACCTTAGCCACTGCTTTACTGAGCTCATGACATCCTTTGGTGGAACCTTCAGATGTATATGGGTCAGCTACAGATTCAGTCAACAAGAACTAAGTTGTTTTCTTTCTTTAAGAAATTGCTTCCATGTGAATGTGGCCAAGTGAACTCTGGCAAGACAACTGTGTTATCGCAAGACAACATACGTCATATGGAGAAAAGTACAATCCTTAGCCAAACTCTGGAAGATTTGGTTCCTTTCTTCCTTGTCAGAATGCAGAACTTCCAAAATATGAAGGGTTAAACCTTGCCATTTGATTTTTCTCTTTCCTTTAAGAGAAAACCAGAATTAAAAGTAATCGTGCTGTTGGAAAAATAAGTGCTTTGCTTTATCTCCTCCTCTCCATAAAAAGAAAACCTTCATTAAAATCAAGAGATGAATCAATAAAAGATAATGAAAATGACCTGATTAATAGGATATAAAAACCTGATGGATTTTGCCAAGCCAGAAACGGGATACACACACAGTACCGCTTCACCGAGAATGTAACCTATTGAGGGTTTTCTCAGTTTCTTTCACTGTTTCTAATACAGATAATATTTATGAATTGAACAAAATGCCTGTTTTGAAAAGTATCCCAAACCCTCCTGCTGATTTCATGAAATTTTAATTGCAACAGCAATTGCAAAGGCTTATCTCACTTGAAAAGGCTATTTTCCTGATCCATTCATGCAGAAATTAGAAAGTTCATCTGAAGATGTAATATTCTTAGCTACCTATGAATTAAATACAGGAATACAGAGAAAAGATAGGAAAATAGCTTCAGCTTAAGCCAGACCTCTGAAATGATGAATTAAAAGGGTTTAGTTTTTTTAACAGACTGTTATATCACGAAAAGAGGGCACCTGTAGGTTCAGCTTTCTGAACAGGTAAAAGGATTATTCATGTTTATTTAAGAACAAACTCTGTCATCTTAGTTCATAAAACTCTTCTAGGCGAGTAGTCCAAATCTGTTAGAATTTTAATATGGTGTAAGGTAAAAACCACTGTGAATAAAGGCGGTAGGAAATGACACAAAGTCAGCACTACCATTGCTATTTGTGAGGAACCAGATTCACTTATTAATTAAATTATGAAGAAACTTTATAATATGGTTATAAATTTGCCAGTTATTTTGGTTTTAATAACAAATGCAGCCTGCATCAAGAATGGTGTGGCCAGCAGGTTGAGGGAGGTCATCACCCCCCTATATTCAGCACTGG